>OZ018309.1:14348506-14490257 GCA_963969455.1 Arge pagana | reverse complement strand
TCTCAACTTCTACCCCAAAACAAATTACAAGAAAATCCAATATCAATATTATTACTATAAATTCTTTCAAGAGCTCATATTTTCTAATTATAATTCTCAACACAGTTTTTCATTCAATCCGAAACTTGTTCGAGAAATGTCTTTCATCGCCTGTTTACAAGCATCATTATGCAATTGTTTTTTCGCTGTTCAATTGCTTCTCCATATTCAAAAGCTTTTCACCATTCAATTGTTTTTCGCTATTCAACTATTTTTGCTATTTACTTGTTTTATGCTGCTCAACTATTTTTTGCTATTCAAATACTTTTCGCTATTTAAGTTTTTTTCGATATTCAATTGTTTTTCGCTATTCAATTGTTTTTCAATATTCAACTGTTTTGCGCTATTCACTTGTTTTTCACAATTCAACTATTTTTGGCTATTTACTTGTTTTATACTATTCAACAATTTTTTGCTATTCAATTGCTTTTCATTATTCAATTGTTTTTCACTATTCAATGGTTTTTCGCTATTCAACTGTTTTTCGCTATTCAAATGCTTTATGCTATTCAATTGTTTTTCGCTATTCGACTGTTTTTCGTTATTCAATTGTTTTCCGCTATTCAATTGTTTTTCGCTATTCAATTGTTTTGGCAGGCAGCACATGACATTTGTTAGCATTGACACATGGTTATGTGCCTATACTAAAACGAAACTAACGTAACTTGTACTCAGTGGAATTATACAATTACGTACATCTGTTTTATCGATTGGGATATATTTTTTAAATATATATTTATACATCTAGCGATAATTATTCAAGCATCGATCAGGTACACTGGTTATGAATCACGAGCGTTTAGTTCGATACTTATTTCGTGATTATTATATGCTATAGGAATACTCACTACCTGTGTAAGAAAGGTGAAGGACAAGTCAATAAATTTCTGGAAATTGCTGGATCTTCGATGATTTTTTATCAAGTATGAGAATGAGTTGACAAAATTCAACGTTCTTGTTGTGTGATTTACGATTTTGAATACATCTAATTTAAACAAATTCAATTTTTGTTCGTGTTGCGATCAATCACACAATGCGTACAATCATCGAATAAAACTAACAAAGAACTAGGGACGCACAGAGGATCGTAACTACTCTCGTAACTAGCAGTCAGTGTTGCCAACGCTTGAAATGTTTTCCCCCTAAGAGTGACTTCGTAGCCCCCTAAAACCGTCTAGACGATTTAAAAAAAGGAATTTTAAAAACTTGAAATATATCGTAAGCAAATGATGCTTACAATTAGAGTGGATTTTTTTTCAATTCTTTGAATTAAATTTGATAGACCCCTGGAAGAAACCCAAACATTTTCTCCTCCCAAAAAATCCTGGAGTAATCTTTTTCCCTCTAATGTGGGGGTTTTCAAACCGATGCCTCTTGATTTGTCTGACATTTTATCACGTTGTAGTAGCCAACCAAAAACGTTTTTGTGAACTTTTTCAACCTTTATTGTCTGCTGAAAATAAATATAAAGAAGTGAAAACTTACGAATGAAGTAAAAACGATCATAGATATATCTTAGGCCTAAGGTCACGCTAGTGGTTATCTAGTGATTTTATAGTCGACACTAGCGACCTCTGGACAAATATTTTGGTAGCACTGAGCAATAGACGATCGCGGTCATAGTAGCATGGTGACTCTCGTAGGATATAGTCGAACATCGAACGTCGTCATGCAATTGTTCCAGAGGTTGGAAAAGTTAAAGGTACAGTTTTGACAGATAAGCCAGATATGTCATTATATGAACTATCATCGTACCTCAATGAAATGATAAGCCCAACACTACATGTATGATCAATTTTAACCTATTTTCATTTTTACTGTCATTCATTGGCTGGTTTTTAATATACATATAAACTGTTTATACCAACATGCTTTGACTTTTATTTTCCAAGGAATTCAAAGAACTGAACATTTCATACAATTAACTTTTGAGGTTATCTTTACTTCCGTGGTGTTTTTTTTTCTCTGAAAAATTCAATATAACACGTTGACAATCCGAAGCGAGACTCGATTTCTAATGATCGTAATGATTTGACATCTACGTCTCTTCACAATAAGTTCACCCTCTATGCGAGACATGAACAAAGCAGCCTCGACAAAAATAAATTCAAAACTGTATTTCAAAATTTCCAAAAAATTTCTACTTCGGATTAATAAGCACGTTGAAAATCGCGATATCGTAATTAAATGTGCGACCTATAGTTTTTTGTTAATGTAACATTGTTGATGATCTGTTGTTAATCACATGTAATAATACTGTTCTAGGTGATAAGAATCACAATCGCGACATCACGATGAGATCGTTGGATGGCACTTAGCAACGCATCTTACCAATAGTCAAACTTTGTTCCAAATTAGAAATGACCAATGATTCGGAGCTTCAAGATGAACCAAGAAATCTTATTCACGATCGCTTGATCACGTTTCCTGGTTCGTATCTGATTTTTACCTCGAGTCGCCTTCCAAGGTCAATTATCTTATTAAACGATGTATCGATACATATTCGGTATACGATCGGCCTGGTGGATCACTTATTTGAGAAAATTCCAATACTGCGTACCCAGTATTTTTCAGCTTAGTCGAAAGTAGCGCGAACTCGATTGCAATATTGTACGATTATTGAGAGCAGCTAACGATAATTTCATATCTGTTTCCAGAAATGTGGTATCAGATATTTTTGTGGGCATTGTTTTCATCAATATTTGTTCACACGATTGCAGCAGCCATTTGTTTTGCTACCCTGCGCAAACACAAATACGGCAAGTACGTATATTTCTATTACTTTTTATATTATTACTTCCTCCCCAAAATTATCTTGATTCTCAATGCTCTAATGTTTGGTAATAACTATTCGTGCTCGTCAGAACATTGGTTCTCGAGACGTAATGCCCATTTCTTTCCAAAGCGTCGTCATTACGTTATTCAATTATTCAACGAGTCGCAGCAGTATTTAAGCCCGTTTCTTCATTCACGAATTTCATTCGCATTCGTGGCATGGTAATTTTTATTCAAACTACAAGTAATTAAATGCAAGAATCATGAGGTTTGTGGGTAGTCAGAACGATACTACAATAATTTGCAACTAACATATTATCGAACACTAAATTTGTGGGAATGATAATTTTATTAAATGATCGACTAATGTGAAATCATTATATTATATCAAGATTCTTTCCGTTGCTGATAATCATCATGGGAGTACTACTGCCACTGTCTTCAGGCGTTTTGAGCTCGGCTGCTGTTGCCTGCGTTTACTATACATCAGGTTATCAAATGCTTCCTTATTATGCCTTACTTTGGGGCATCGGTCAGACTGTCATGGCTGCTTGCGTTGGATTTACGAGGATATTAGCCACTCTCTAGTACGAGCAACTACTGTGTCGACATAACGTTTTCATCCTGGAGTGTTTTTGAGCAAGAAAAACTGCATTGCAGCGTTTGCAAGAAACAATTCGATGAACTATGCTCCACTACATACTGTAGTCTCTAGTAAAGATAAGCAATGAATAATTTGAAATTAGAAGGTGAAGTCTCTCAAATGCCTTTGACTGGAAGTATCGAATAAGTAGTCTTTTATATGTAGAATTACGTATGCCAAATTTATCATACATGGCACTGGCAAAATTTCGTCTCGTATAGCATCCGATTGCATTTTTCTAAACAGACCGTCCAGCAGTTATAATTTTTTATTATTCTTTTCATTTCTACGCGAAGGCATTTGCAAAATACGAAATTGGGTAAATTTCGTATTCAAAAGTTGCTAATATCGAACAAAGATTAGTCGAGTTAAAAATTTCGTAATCGCATCACCAGGATATGAACAAAAAGTACAGACAATATAATTGAAAATGTGTGAATGAAATTTTCGTTCCCAGTGCTAACAAAAAACAATTTTTGAATTTATGTCAATGGATATTGATTTCAGTGAAATTTTTCATCGACAAAATTTGAAGTCTTCCGTCTAATTTTGTGTTTTGATCGTACCCTGTTACAAATACGTACTTTTAATGAGCATTCGACTCGCATAAAATCATTCAATTGGCTAGTCAGTATCGCTTTAGGCAAATATACTACGAAAGCATCTGCAGTCCTCACATTTTGCATAGTTCGAGAAAATCAACGTCAGTTGCAATGCTTCAAAGTATTTATAGTTAGATTCGTGCATTGTTTTTGCAATTTGATCTTCTGATCTCATGTCCATGTGTGGAGTATATTTATTGCCTCTGAATAATTGCGCCAGTGTTGTAAGTGAGCGAGTAACCAAATGCTCTTGAATACACAACTACTGTAGAGTATCACAAAATAATTACTGTTCTAAGATCTTTGTATTTTTTACTTTTTTTCATACACAATGATTTCAGCAACGATACAGTTCGGTTGAGAGCAACGTCCTATGTCCTTGCACTGTAGAAAAATGACGGCACATCTCCAAGTTTCATAAAAGAGAATCTTCCCGCGATATTTAAATGAACACTTTTATATTTCGGTGCTAGAATTTATCTAATGAAATTTTTTTGCGTGCTGAAATTTGATTTCTGTCAAAATGATTTCGCCCCCAAAAATCCTTGTTAGTGAAAATCTGATTCTGAAGTTCTGAAGTTTTTTAAATTCATCGATATTTGATCGATTCGAATCGATCAAACTTAGTAAATTGTATTCAGTCCTAAATATACTTCACAGACTTGTTTAGGCAGTTGTACAAAATTATATGTTTTATTTTCTTATCGAGATTTTATTCTACGCAATGCACTTTCTTTTACTCCGCAACAATATTAATATCAGCTTCAAATTTACAAATATTTTTACGATGCGTAGGAAAAAGATCATCACAGGCATGGATTAATCCCTGAATTTTACAAGTTAATGAATGTCAAGCTCAAAATAGTTGGAAGTTAGAAAATAAATAAATTGCGTATACGACAGATTGTATAATGTTCCACATGTTAGATATATGCCGGACATTTTTAGTCGTATTACCAAGTGATTGTACATATAGTCTTCTACGCAGTAACACATATTTGCGAATGTTTCTTCGAAATATATTCGACATATCTCGTGTTGTTCAGGTGTGGGGTGTGGCGAAATTTCCAACTGCGTCATTCGATCCTCCGACCCAAACTTAATCTTTCTCTTTCAAAAAGGTACGCGCTAGTCGACTAGAACTCATTGAAATAATTGCATCGTATTTTCAAAAATTTGTGCAAATCTGAGTATGCAGTTTGTAAACCCCCAGAATTTGGGATTAGAACTTGTTTGGAAAACTGAATGTGATTCCAGATGAAGTATCTCAATTATTTTAATCCCACTACGCGTATCTCCATGAAAGCGAAAGATTTACAGGATCGAGCATCCAAATATATAAATTCAAGGTAGAAAATTGAAATTGCAAACGTGAGTTTTTGCGCACCACGTAACGTACACCGTGCAATATTTAATTGAAATAAATCATTGTTTTCAGATTTATTCATCACATAAGTAATTGAAATTCAATCAAATGTTATTCACGAATTAGATAGGGAAATGTGTTTATAACATTTTGCATAATCTTAATTGTGATGAAAATGTTTTCTTTATAGAACTGTAAATATGAGTCTTACGGGGAAGATGATTTAATGGAAGATCTATTGAACACATGCAATGTAAAATATTAGTATAAGCAATGATTGTTAGTGGCAACGAACTGAATACTGTAAATTATTTGATATATACATATACATACTATCATAATTTTTGTTTTTTTCATTAGTATTTTATATTACGAATGACGATGATGAATGTGTTGGCAATAATTTCCACGTCCAGTAAGCCGTTGAGCGGGAAACGTTTTACTGAAATGTCCGAAGTTTATTATATGCGCGATTATTTACCGTATTGATTTGTTCCATTTATTATGCTAGTGGTCAAGGTCAACAATTCGATTATCATATTTTATTTGTCATACGGATGTAGAGAGATATTGAGATTTATTTTTAATTCTTTTTTCCTCATCATCCAAAGATCATCCCATTTTGAATCTAGTCGAGATATCGGGTTGTTCGGAAAGTCATTTCGTTTTTTTTTTGTGGAAATGAAAGACAGTTTTCGTATAATAAACAAATACTTTATTAAATTATATATTGACCGTTCTGGTCCAACACCTTTTGCCATCTTTCTGGTAGTAGCATAATTCTCCATACACACCAGTCAATTTTTTTCTGGCTTGAACAGCATTTTTACCCTTTCTGTAGTAAAACAGTAAGATATGTCGAAAATGCTGCTTATCGCTCTCCATATTTAAAAGGGCACCAACCAAAAACTACTGTGTAGAATTAATTGGAATTTTTCACAAACAAGCCTTGCTATATGAGCTCTCAAAGCATATAAAAATTATACGGCTTAAACGTGAAGTTGAATCCAAAAGAATACAATTAAATCCTCTGTCGGGAAAAATCGAAATGACTTTCCGAACAACACAACCCAATACTTTCCAACGCCTATGACGTCACGATACTGCAACCCAACACACACTGTTGGCGACAAATCAGGATTTTACCCTTATTTCAAGATCTGGTATCAGTACACGACAGATGCGAAAGATTGCCGAACGCAACAGCACACTTTTTGCGGGAATTTTGACTGCACCGAAATTCGAAGACAATTAACAGCATTGCAAGACGCCCGGCAAATTGTTATCAACTGAATCTAATACAATATATGCTTAGGGATCGGAGTCATACCCAGGAAACGGATGGATTTATGTGAATAAAACATAATTTTCGATTATTTCAACAGAATAACATTTATTTACCATGAATATCAAGTCAATGTTAGAAATTCACGTGATGAATGAAACATTTACTGTATTTTGAGCACAATTGCAAATTCTGCCCGATCAAAAATCCCGCAGATCATCTAAACTTAAAGATTGAATAAAGTGAAGCTATGCAGTTTCGTTTGTCTTGAAATTGATTGCGCATCAACAAACGACGAACAATTAGTAGAATAATTTTACTATCTTGTTTTCAATCGATCACATTTTTTTAGCCTTTTTCAAGTCCAGACAACAGGTTGAGAACAAAAAAAGAACCGCATTTCTTGCAAATCATGATCCAAGGATTTTGTAGAATACAAGTGTAAGAATAACAGCAATTTTCAATCGTAACGCAACTCTTATTTTCTAAAACCGCGTAGTGTTACAATGAAATTCAAGTGTTGGTGTTTCGACAACATCCAACTCGAATTTTCGAAAGGAAGCGAGTGTTACCGGTCATCAGTCGCACAAATATATGGTGACGTTAATGCCAATTCTGTTAAAATATCATAGTTACCAAATATTCTACAGCATCGCGTAAAGTATTCTACCGCATTCAGGTCTTTCGAAAAAAATTGAGTAGCGTTGCTTGTTTCCGTTTGTTAGAATTTTTCGCAGCAGGTTCGGGTATAGGTTCAATGCTGGGGGGAGCCTCGTCCTCTCTGTCCGAACAGCTCTCATAAACGTACTCTTTTGTAGTAACCAGGAAGCCATTGTCGTCTGTGAATGTTTTATCGGCTAATTTTCGTATTTTTCGTCTACCATTTTCTCGTCTAACTGATGGTGGAGACAAACCACGCTTTTTATTTTCGACTACATCTGATTCCTCTGGTTGGAAATGTTCAGGGACCATCGGTTCAGATTCTTCCTCGCTTGATTCTTCCTCGTTTGATTCTTCCTCGCTCGAATCAATAACAAGAATACGTTTCCGCTTCTTTTGATTCTTTGGACTTTCTTTGCGATCAGAATTCTGACGTTTTTTGCCTTTAGATTTGGTTTTACTCTTAACAGCTGTAACTTTTTTCGAAGCGCTATTTCTCTGCGCTGAAGATTCATCCTCCGCATCTTGCTTCTTCTCACAAGTATTTTTTCCTACTGGCGATTGTTTCCCCCTCTCCGTTGTTTTCGCCGGCAATTCTTTATCCTTTTTTGCTTTCTCCACTGCCGATTTCTTTTCCTTTTCTATTCTCTTCGCCGGTGATTTTTCACCATTGTCCACTTCGTCAACGGGTGATTTTTCTTTCTGTTTGCCAGCTTCATTTCGCTCGTGGCTCGATTCGCCGATACTACTGATTGTTTTTTTACTTTCTGTTACTTCCACCTCCTCAGAGATTCCAGGTTTCTCCGATGATACATCTTTCGATTGCTTGGTCCGTGTACTGCTACCAAAAAAGTTCATCATATTTTTCGTCTTGTTGGGAAGAGACGACGCTTTAGTTTGTTTCTTTGGTTTATCTTTAGCTTTGGCGAACATATTGTTGAATGCATTTTTCTGAGTCTTCTCTTCGATCGCAACAGATTTTTCTTCCGTTGCCTGTTCGTTCGTAGATGGTTTATTGTCTTTGGCCGTACGATTCGTAGGCGTCTGGGTCTTTGTCGAAGCGATTTCGTTGTTCGAAGACTGTTTGGCTGCCAGAACTTTGCCCCAACGTAAAACGTTGAACTCGTATTCCGATCTTACCACCGATTCGTTACAACGTATCGCTGCTTTCTCGCATACGTTCTCTTTGCCATCGACGAGTAATCCGAGATCCGGCAATGTTTTCTGCAAACTATAAATATGCTCCGAAATTATTTTGCTAAATTTTTCTTTCGCCTCCATCAAGTCCGACTCTCTGACTACTTCGATTCGAACGTTTCCATTTTCCAAGCAACCCATCAGTACATAAGTTGCTACTAGATTCTCATCTTTCCCACGTTCGGTCCAATATTCCCACAAAATCTGCTTGGCCAGGTTCACGTGAATCCCAAGTTCTTTGCTCAACCATTTGTAAGTGACCTGCAAAAGGTTATGTTAGATTATGTTAGAATTATAACGTCGGCGTGCGGAGATACCGATTCGGAACGAAGTAAAAAGTTCGGCATGCATCATCCTTCTCGAGCAACTGAGAGCAATTATTTTCTCTGCCAGTTTTAAAAATATGTAAGGTATAACACAGTAACATGTAATGTTATGGAAAGTGAAAATATTAATCACCAATTTATCATCGACGTTGATATATCCGGACAAATTTTCCAAATATTGATCTACAATTTTACGAATCATTGCGATAAACTTGCTTATCGGATAGAAAATACGGCAAGTCTATGGAAACAGGTTAAAAGCTTCTTGTTTTTGGCGGTCTGGTCTGTAATACTTCGTGGTGTTATGATACAAATGACGATCGATGCGTTCCGAAACTAACTACCGGTACCAAGGTCACTACCGAAAGTCTACGGCATGAACGACATGCTTGCATGAAATGAACTGCACGTTTTCCTGTCACGAACCACATTCAATACAGAGTCTGGTGAGCGAACAACCTTAGTAACGTAATAGATAGTCGAACCACGCGTGTTTTGTTTTCCAACGATGGAACACAGATCAGCGCATCGTCGCGCAATGCAGCGAAATGTGTTGACGCTAGTTGAATCGCTCGGCCTTTGATCGGACGCTCAGTACAAGATGAAAATTGCAAATCAAAGAAAAAACAGCTGATCAATGTTTCACACGACCTTTTCGAATATACTATAAAACATAATTGTCGGTTGATTAAAATTAACACACGTAACTGTGCAACTCGAATTTGACGTCACTGAATATATAATTGCTCATAAAAATTAAAGTATCCGACGAACAGTTGCTCGAGATGTTATCGCAAATTTTTGAATCGATTTGTTTTTGCAAGTTTTGTTTATTGGATTAAAAATAATAATAATAATAAAAATGGTCAATTGATAATGAAACGACTAGGCTGCTTGTTATTGCGCGTGTCCACGCATCTATAAAATACATATAGATCTTATGTACAGCACTGGAGTAACAGCGTTATTTTGAACGTCTTATCATCACATGATTATATGCTCGTGTGAAGGGGAACGTGATTCCAGTGTCATTGAATGTTGACTGATGTGTGATGCTCCGTTTGTTGGCTCGAGAGATTATTATCCATCGGGAAACGTGAGTAATTATTTTCTGTGAGAAGTATATTTAGGATCAGATAAATGAACAACGTTGATACTATCTACTAAACAGGAGTAGTGCTCTCTTTGTGCAAAAAACCGCGTGATAAATCGTCGCGCTTTTGTTAAGAATAAAAGAAGCTCCGACAGCGATGCTCATCATTTATGCTTTGCGAATCGAATCTCGCCAAAGTAATTTTTCTCAGATGTCTCGACGTGTCCGTAGCATTTCTAATATTTTACATTTACCGTGAGAAATATTCCACAATGATGCCTGAACGTTTTCTGAGAAGGTCTTGCAGCATAGACTCGTAAAATGCCGCAATATTGTTGATGTTATTCGAGAGATTTAGAGATATTAGCGAATGTTACAAAATCGTTCGACAAATGTAAACAATTTTTGAGATATCCTCTTCGTATTACAACGCAACAGAACTTTTCAGAATGCTAGTTTTCGCACTTTTTGCTATTTTTTTCCAAACGGTGCTAATTTTACTACGAATTTTCGAAGGAGGAGATTTCTGAATTCCTGAAAGCACACTTATTTTCTCGATATTTCGAAGGGTTGTTATTTTACATTTTTGACAAATATTTCTACGTGCCCAAAATCGAGTTTCCTACTTTCTTAGTAAATATCCTTGAAACGATTCCACCATGCCGAAATTTTGGCATCTCAAGTGGTGAAGGACGCTTACAGGACGCTGAAATATTGGGCCGAAAAAAGAGAATTATACAATATAAAAAACTGGTCCGATATGATGTTTTACAATTTATTGCAAAATTGATATATAATTTAAATAGAATTGATTAGAATTTCTTATTGTTGTTCCTAATTATATTGATTTTTGACAATTTTACATATAACTATATATAAACTATATATAGATTATGTATAATTATATCGGAGCGATTTTAAAAAATATAATTATATACAATCTATTTTTCTCGCTTATCGAAATATTAAATTCAGCTTCCTCTGAAATAGAGTTTTTTTTTTAATGAAATAATTTGTTCGGATTTTCAAACGATGTACGAATCTGAAGTCTGAGCGATACACAAAAATTCTCCACAAAAAAAATTATATATAATTATACATGATTGTAAAAAAAACTGTTCAAAATTGTGTAAAAAAAAGAATTCTATAAAAAAATGCAGAAAATTGTATACAATCGGATACAGCTATCTATAATTATATAAAAGTTATACAATTTATTGATATAATTTACGTATAATCTTTTTTTTCTCGGGTTGCATAAGCCCTCAAATATATTTTATCCTAACCGATTGATCGTTAATGAATCGACGAAAAATCAATTTTTCTAACAATATTACATTTCATTTTTCAGAGAAGATGCAAATAAAAAATAAAACTGTCCTACTCACTGGAGGAGCCAGTGGGATTGGTCTGGCCTACTGTAAAGAACTTCTGCGAAATGGAGCTGGTGTGAGTTTATCATAAGTTTTTGCTCATTATTATTTGTCAGTAAATAATGGAATCTCAGTCAAATTTTCATGGTAATATTCGTGAAATAAATTAATTTCGTTTACATCACGTGGTAATTCGGGAAACAAACAGTACGACAACGTGATGGCATTCTTTGAGATTTTACCGTTTGTTTTAAAGCACGTCATTATTCTGGATCTGGAGAGCTCGAACGGTGGCGAACGAATAAAGAGACTGAACGAAGAATTTGGTCCAAACAGAGCCGTCTTTTTAGGCTGTGACGTCACGAAACCCCACGAGCTAGAGGGTAAGTGAACGCTTCTCTTCCTTCGATGAGGAATAAAAAATGACAATAAATACGCGAGAAAAGAGATTATATATAACTATGTATAAAAAATTGTCCCGATGTAATTACATAAAATGTATATATAATTAATATCAAATTATACATAGTTCTATATAATTCTTTCGGCAATTTTGTATATAATTCTATATAATTCTGCATAAATTATGTATAATATAAAAGAAATCTCTCGGGTATCGAGTTTTTAGTATTTTTTTTTTAGTATTTCGTTAAAAAACACGTTATCCAGTTGATCGTAATAGTTTTTTTTCTCCATGAAGCTGCATTCAGCAAGACAACGACTGATTATGGTGGATTAGATATTGTTATCAACAATGCTGGTATACTAAACGACAAACAGTGGGAACTTATGATCAATATCAACGTGGTGAGTATATCACGGACACATTCGGTCCTATTATCTTATTTTTACAATAATAATTATATTAAAATGTTATAATTATAGTAATTTTATAAAATAGTTTATTTAAAATTAAATCAATAGAATAAAAATAATAATACAGTCATTGAACTAATAATCAAATCAAGAGCTTTCATCAGATCCTTTGAAAGCCTATGAGCATGAGAAATGATCGATAATTATGATTATAATTATAACTATAATAATAACTAAAAAAAATTTTGGTATTCTTAGAAAACTTGTAATTTTTATTACTCATTTAAATTTATGTTGTACAAAAATATCTAATTTTGAGTATTATCCAATTTTTGATACAGTTGAAAACTTTGAATTTATTTTCCTCGCAAAATTAATGGATTTTCAGTATTATCCAATTTTCGATATAGTTGCAAATTTGAATTTATTTTCCTCGCAAAATAATCTGATTTTCAGTATTCTCCAATTTTTTATATAGTAGAAAAATTGAAATTATTTTTTTCACAAATTTTCCCGGTTCTCGATATAATCGTGACAGTATTATTCAATTTTTGGTAATACACTGATTTTGTCTGTTCTCCGTTTAGAACGCCGTGGTACGCGGAACCATGCTGGGCTTACAATACATGGGCAAAGACCGAGGCGGCAAGGGAGGTGTCATCGTGAACATTTCATCTATCACGGCTCTGAATCCTTTCGCGTCTTGTCCAGTTTACAACGCCACGAAACACGCCGTAATTGGTTTCAGTCGATCGTTCGCGGTAAATTGAACGGTGTATCAATTTTTATTAGAAGCAAACGCCGAGGAAAGTGTACAGCGTCGTTGAATTTCCAAAATATGATCCCAAGCTCGATTTCGATTTTTCTCTGCTCCCGACGCTGCGATTATCCACGGTTTTCGCTACTGTAAAAGAAATCGGTAGGAACGTCGAAAATGAAGTTGGACGAGGCAGGAAACACGTCCACGATATCTTGAGACTTGAATTTGAAAGTATAACTACTCGTTGTTTTCAAGCTACGTCGCATCATTTTCAAGCTACGATCGGATTTATAAAAATTTGTCAAAGAAGGAATTTCGTTCCCACGCGCCTATTACCTCCAAGTCCCAAAAACTATTTATCATTATTTATTCCTTTACGGTAAATATTTAGAAGTGCGGCTTTTCCTAAAAACGATTGAACTTTCACTTCTAGATATTCACCTGTCTTTTGCTAAAAACGTTATACGGAAATATTTCAAGCTCCCCCTACTGATTATCATTATTCAACGTGCCTAGTAACTAATAGGAAAGGGGAAAAAAATGATGTCATCATTTTTCGGACTTCTAAATATTTACCTAATTTGTTAATAATAAGTTGAACTTCGCGTACCCATCCGAATAAATGGAAACACAAACCTGAATTTCGAGGGATTTTGCACCGCTTCAGCGGAGAAAACAGATTCGTCATCGGCGCGTCCAAATATACGTACACTGAGAAAACAATCTTGTTGCAGTAACGAGAATTCTAGTTGGAACCGCAATATCCGCGATATTGTAAACGTATCTCGTTACCGGCGCTAGTGTAGCCATGTTGATGTTAACTTGGCGAACCTTGTAAGCGCAATCTTGTTGGAATGGCAAGATTTACCGTGTCGATTTTTCAAGATGACATGTCTTTAAATTTGAGATGAAAAATCGCAAGGAGTCGACATTTTGCTTTTCAATGTACGAAAATCTTAGAATTTAATTGTCATTTATAAGAAAAAAACCAACTGATCGATTATAACTTCTTAGATTCAATTCCAACATACATGAACCGCGCTTCCAAGTCCAAATTTTACTGACAATTAGAAAAGCGATGCTATAACCTGGAGGAACATAATTCTACTATAGTCCAGTCAATATGTATTTTTAATCTTGCAAAAATTCCAGTCAGGTTTTTTTTATTTGTTTGGGGCTCGCTAGTAGTATAATTCGAAGTGGCGACCAAATCGTGCATTCGCGTATATTCGCTATTCTGAATTCTATGAAAAACCTGGTTTCATAGCATATATATAGGCATGTACATGGTTATAAACATGTTATATACTATATTCCACGTGGTATCACCTTGTTGGATCTACAAGGTCGCCATGTTGAACTAACGTGGAGCTGCCTACAGGACCAATCTCATAATTTCAGCAAAGCTGTTTTCTTAGTGTAGGCATACGAGCTTGATCCAAAAATCTTACGTTTACAGATGCCGTATCACTATGAGAAGACCGGAGTCCGAATACTTGTCATGTGTCCAGGAGTTACCGATACACCTCTGATATCCGAAGCACCGAAACAACTACTCGATATCATAGACTTGGACGACGTCAAGGCTGAAATGGGAACACATCCGATACAAAAGTATTTATCTGTAGCATTTCAGACGGATTCGCGTGCAACAATGAGAATATAACGTCGGTTCTCGGATTGCAGAATAATTATTATAAATTGCTATAATTAATTATTATTATTATTATTGGTACTGTTAATTATTATTAATTATTGTTAATAGTTAGTATTATTTTTTGTTCTCGTGATTATTATTCTAAGACAGCGTTATACGCTTCTATCGGAAATTTTGTGAATATTTGTTATTATTACAGGGTGGATAACGTGGCTCATGGGATGGTGCACATCATTCGATCCGCGCAGAACGGAAGTGTTTGGGTAGTCGAAGGTGGAGAACCGATCTACGAGATACAATTTCCCGATCGTCTCGCCGTGAGAGTCCCTTACAAGGATCACTTTCGAACAGAATGAACCCGATTGCTAGAAACGCATCGGATGTATATGTACATATTGGGGTAGGCCAAAAAAACGACTATTTTTTTTCTCCAATTACCATGAAAATATTGTTTGCAATGACGAGGAAAAAAAATCTGTCAGAGTTTGAGCTCTTAATGTTCATATTCAGAGAAGCCTATTCCAGATTTTCCATTTTCTATTTATATTACAAAGGAAAAATTGTCTTTCAATTTTTGAATTTTATTACTCAAAAACGAATCAGCGTATCGGAATTTCGTGATTCTGAAGATAAATTTTTAATCTATTTCTACTTTACGCGAACAATAATTTTTCTGCGTTATTTAAATGGGAAACGAAAAATCGCGAATAGGCATTCTCTTAAAATTTATATTAAGAGCTGCAGTTCTGACAGTTTGTTTTTTCGTCATTCGAATTAATATGGTTATGGTATTTACAGAAAATAGTTGTTTTTCTGGCCCACCTTAGTATACATATGCAACAAGCTTATCACAAAAAATATCTCATCGAAATTTTGCTGTTACACAAATGCTTGTAACTTCCTGAATTTTTATCGTAGCCACATGATTTTTTTTTCATTTCGCTCGTAATCATTTGTACTATTTGGAAAATTTGTTAAAAATAAATACGAGTCGATGTCGCATTGCTGTATGTTAACGAGGCTCAACAGTTCTTCTTGCCGAGAAAAAATATTATGTAATAATTACATACGAAAAATTGGTCCAATATAATTATATAAAATGTATATATAATTTATACATAATTATACAGACTTTTTAGCAATTTTTACACGTGTATAATTCCAAATAATTATACAGAAATTACGCATAATTATATCGGGCCAATTTTTTCAAATATAATTGTACATAATCATTTTTTTGGGGGGTTCCTTACAACATCTAGTTGTCTGACCTTCGCCTGGGCGTTTATATAAGAAAAAACAGTGGCAGATAGAATATAAATTAAGTCGGTTTATGAAATTTTACGAGTATACTATTTGCATGTATGCAAATTTGAAAAATTGGTTGAAGTTATTAAGTCTATTTGCATTATCTATTTTCAAACGAAGTTGCCGTTTTATTATCTGGGTGTTGCGACGTGAATGCGTAAAAAAGTTAGTTGTAATGTCGAAAAAAATTGTCATTTAAATAGCAACTGTTTTACAATTGTTTTATATTGTGTGTTACGAACGCGATCGTTGGATGTTGTTTTCGCGTAGTAACGGTCGTTCCGAGCGGTTAGAACGTCGATTATTCAGAGTTCGGGGGAGCTGCGCGTACAACTCTCTGAGTTGTTTTAAGAAAGTGACGGGTTCGGTTGTAGTTCGAGACGAGTAATTGGGAGAAAATAGTATCAATTGGGTTTATTCATGAGCTTGCCCTACCCCACGACCTTACAATATGTTGATAAAGCGACTCTAATATGAGGACTTGTGATATTCGTGCGATATGAAAACTTGGTCGGTTAACAATTAGCAAGATCAGCGAGAGGACTGTCTTGGATGATCGTTCGGCGATGACTGCCTTCGCGGACCCTTCGTGCGGCCCACGACGGTTCGCGCAATGATTCCTAATTCAGGAAAAGGGTCTTGTTCACTCGCCGCAGAGCGCTCTCCGAGAGTTCTGCGGCTCGGTGGAATCTGCTGATTCCGCGGAAAGGTGTGGGATCTGTTCCAACGGTCTTTCCCATGATTCGGATTCCAGGTCGGCGGAATCCGTTGGTAGCAACTGGACCGTTGGACGGTGGACGAAGTCCGTCCGTAACATTGTGTAAGGATTATTTCTCCCAACTTATGCCAAAGAAAAAAAAGTCTGTTTATCGATATATTATTGGCAAAACAAAAACAGAAAACAAGATTATATATAATTTTTATATTATTTTATTTATATTATTTATTACATAAAATTAAAGGTCATTTCAAGGTCAAACTCAATTTCGTCGCCATTGGACAGCTTGGGGAAAATCGTAAAACGTTTGTATGAAATATTTTCTTCCAAAATGCTCTCCTAACGAGTTATTCAGAGCTGTCCGTACTTTTGCGACAACCTATACAATTATATTAAAAAAAGGGGGCGCAATATAATTGTATATAATTTATGTATAATTTATTTATAATTATGTAAAACTATATATAATTTTGGATGGAATATATATATATATATATATATATATATATATATATATATATATATATATATATATATATATTATATACAATTAGGGGAAAAAAATGTATCCGGGGACCCTAACGTATACCTATAGGTGCTATTATAATAGCACCAAACAACTCGGCACGAAAGGTACGACCCATAGCGAGCTATTCGAGAATAAATGCGCCAATAAATGTTTCCCTCGAGTGAAAACATCAAACTCAATTCGACCCCGAATATTACTACCACCCGAGGGAAAAAGATTAGGTATACATAAACGAATAAAAATAATTGGCCCGATATAATTATAATTATGATTCGTATAATTTATGTATTATCCTTTAGCACTCGATAGGTGACTCTCGCTCACCACTTTGTTTGGTGCGGAAAATCGATGCGCCGTGATAACTGTTTATTTTTTCTTATCTGGCGATATCTTGTTTGTGTTTGTGATTTCGTCCTTTGAAGTTCGTTCCTAAGCACAGCGTATATAATCTTGCTAAGACGAGGTAATTTCCCTTTCAAAATACGTGAGATTTTTTTACCTGAGATGAGTGCGGTGTCAGGAAGCGGACTGCATTTTCGGCATCAGCCCGAACTTGACAGCCTTGGCCTGTCATGGCGTAATTATTTTGAGTTGGACGTAAGAAATTCACCAAAAGCGCTACGAAACGCTTCGAGTTGCTGATTAGCCCGCGCGGAAACGACCTCGAGAGCAAAGGGTTATTACATAGAATTATATAGAACTATACGTAATCCTACTAGTATTATAAACGCGAAAGTTTGTATGTATGTATGGATGTATGTATGTTTGTTGCGCTTTCACGCAAAAAATACTGAACGGATTTTGATGAAACTTTACAGTAGAATTGTTAGTACATCAGAATAATACATGGGCTATAATTTGTAACGATATGGAGTTAATTGACCAAATTATAACGGTAAGTGTTAAGTAAGTCGGAAAATATCCTACGATTTGAGTGCTGTTTCGGCAGACAGACAGACAGGCAGACAGACAGACAGAAAGGCAGGCAGACAGACAGACAGACAGACAGGCAGGCAGGCAGACAGACAGACATAGAGACAGACAGACAGACGGGCAGACAGACAGACAGACAGACGGGCAGACAGACAGACAGACAGACAGACAGACAGACAGACAGACAGACATACAGACAGGCAGGCAGACAGACAGACAGACAGACAGACAGACAGACAGACAGAAAGACAGGCAGACAGACAGACAGACAGACAGACAGACAGACAGACAGACAGACAGACAGACAGAGAGAGAGACAGACAGACAGACAGACAGACAGAAAGACAGAAAGACAGGCAGACAGACAGACAGACAGACAGACAGACAGACAGACAGACAGACAGACAGAGTGAGAGACAGACAGACAGACAGACAGAAAGACAGAAAGACAGGCAGACAGACAGACAGACAGGCAGGCAGACAGACAGACCGACAGACAGACAGACAAACAGACGTTTCTCTCACAACTGTATATTTGGATATTATTAAAATATCTTGCGCATTGGATTTGACTCGATCAGTTTCATCATTTGAACGCATAGTCGGGGGTATATTATCACTAAATTTATGGATTCTAAGGCGGAAGAACGTTTGCCTAGTTATATGTAATTATATCCAAATTATGAATAAATTATACATAATTATATCGGACCGATTTTCTTTATATATAATTATAGATAATTTTCTGTTCTTCCGCAAGAAGTTTTGTATTTTATTTTAACCAATAAATATTTTAGGACTCCAAGACAATTTTTAATTCAAGTATATTTCCCAAACTACACGCGTCTGCATATCTTTATATTACAATATATTTCTATTAATACTTGCAGTAAAATAGAGCGAGTTTTCTTTTTGGAAGGAAGAACATAATTTGCATACATTTTTTAGCGAATAATATATTTATTAGTATTCGTAACAATAATTTCTTCTTGTGACATACTTAAAATGAGAATACAATTGTTCTTTAACGATAAGAAATGTGTATGGTGCTTTCATTGGCTGGATTGTCTTTTACTGTACTAATGTTCGTTCGGGAAATCGGTTAGTTATCAGTTCAGCGTAATATCAACCTGATAGTACGGAAGACGGTGGGGATGTACAATGTACGATAATACTGCAAATACGACCTACCTGTACAAGCAATACGGAGAATCAGTTCTACCTCGAATTCCGTTGAATACAATCTATCAACTGCGAAGCATTCTCCATGAAGGCCTTTACCCACGTAGAAACTGCCAATATTGACAATTGCCCAGTGCCGAGGCACTTGGTATTTGCCAAGCTTTGGCAGTAAAATATTGGTCCAAGCTTCGGTCTAAGGCGCGGCAGCCAATCAATGGCATTAAAATTACAAGTCTCACAAACCGCGCATTGGCCAATGCTCGGTACAAGTTTCACTGTCAATTTGATTTTTTGTTCCGCTACTTGAAATACTCAACGTTTTGTTCCACCCGAGAAAAATGATTGAAAATAATTGGATGGGAAAAATTGGCTGAATATAATTATATATACTTTATATTTATATTTATATATTATTTTATGAAATTCCAAAAAAAAAATTGTATGCAATTATATGGGTCAATTTTTTTATACGTAATTATATGAAATCTTTTTCTCCCGAGTACATATTTATACGCATACTTGTATGTATACAAATATAATTAATCATTTCGATGTTGATTTTGCATAGTCCAGACTTAGGACAGCACTTACAGGCTTTTCGTTTTCCAAGGCTCGAGCAAATATTGTTTTCTTGTTTTCCCAATTTTGTACCTGATATAATCGTACATAAGTTACATATAATATTATACAGTTCTCTATAATTATGTCACTTTTTTGCAATTTTAGATAGAATTCTATATAATTACATATAACTGAATCGGGACAATTTGTTTAATATATAGTCTCTTTTTCTCGACTTTTACATCGCGTGAAGGCATATTGATCGATCGGATTACACTAATTTTATTCCAGATCAGTCGAAAATTGGGCTGTAAGAATTCTCTCGTACAATGCTTTTCAGAAATGGAGGTAACAGATAAAATTGCACTCATTACCGGCGGATCGAATGGGATTGGTCTCGTTATCGCTGAAGAGCTCCTGCGAAATGGACCCCGTGTAAGTTTTCAAATGCTTCCTATTCTGATCTGCGATTCGTCTTCCCGGCTGGTAACACCGATGCGAATTTATTTTGTTTGTCTTATCTTTGAGAATCATCGACCTACAAATCTGGAGTACGTACGTTAGAAAAAAAAAATGGGCTAAAGCAATGATTTTTCCACAGCACGTGTCCATCCTCGATTTGGAGGGATCCAACGGTACAGCTTCGGTCGACAAATTGAATACGGAATTTGGATCGGATCGAGCGATTTTCATAGCCTGCGACGTGACTAATCCTGTCCAGTTCGAGGGTAAATACCAACAATTACCTCGATCACGGGAACAAATAATAAAAGATCGCGTCGTAATGATCCTGCGACAAAATTATACATAATCATATATAAAATATTGGCCCGATAAAATGATGCATAATGTATGCAAAATTATACATAGTTCTATAAAATTATATACAAAGAATGTGTATATAGTTATATGGGGCCAATTTTGTCGCATATAATTATAAATAGTTATGTATGGTTTTTCTTGACTACACTTGACGAGTATGTCTGTTAAAATCTAAATTTCTGACGAAGATGGATTCAAAAAAACAATCGACCGATTCGGCGGACTGGACATCGTCGTCAATAATGCTGGTATAGTGAACGAGGAGAACTGGGAACTGATGGTCAGCATCAACTTCGTGAGTACGACACATTCGAGTACCTAAAAACTTTTTTCGTTTCTGTGGAAAAATGACTCACAATGGCAAATTAATTGAAAATTTCATCACAGTACGATAAACATTTTTAAAAAATCTCTGGTGCGAATTCGTTTTTGTTTTTTAAAAATATTTTTTCTAATTTGTAGTGATGTTTACGTTACCAAGTTGTGGGATTCGTTGAAGATTACGATAATAGAATTATTGTGATTTTTTCAGACATTTTTTGGCTGCGAGTGTTAATTCTGTGGATTATTTTTTTCGCAAGCTGCTAAATTATATCTTCGTTAGTCTTTCTCAGATGCGATGGTCCTGTCGAGTTTGACGTTATAAATCTGGTAAAAAAAAAGAATCCTTGACAAACTTACCTCCAGCTCAAAATTTATGACATTCTAAGGAGACCGAAGAAATAATTTATAGCTCGAATTTATCATATTATTTTTATAATAATATAATTTATTACGTTATTATGTTTTATAATAATATGATAAAATTTATACAAGTCATATATTTATGTAATTTATTATATGGCGATAAGAATCGGCGCGTGGCTAGAATCGTCTTCAATTTTGTCCATTGTCTGACGCGTCGATTTCGATTTTTAGATCGCAGTGGTGCGCGGAACTCTTCTGGGATTGCAGTACATGGGTAAAAATCACGGCGGAAAAGGAGGTGTCATTGTCAATGTGGCCTCGATTTTTGGTTTAGAGCCGAGCGCCCCTCATCCAATGTACACTAGCACGAAACACGCCGTCGTTGGCGTCAGTCGATCCTTCGCGGTGAGAAAACGAACCCTTCCTAGTCTCGGTGCCCCGAATCATCGCGATTATACCAAGACCGAATTTCTAGAGTGCCGATGACGAAAGAAATCTCAGAAATTAGTCATTTCCCAAGGGCCAATTCCATTCCGAATAAAATTCAAAATGGCCGATCTAAGATGGTCGTCCTAAAATGGCTGATCGAAATGGGAATGGTTCTTGTATTTCCGAAGACTCGATCGTTTTTAGCGTCCTCGACCGAATAATCCATAATATACATCGTCCGTAACATTTGCAATTTTCAAATTTAAGAAGTACATTGTCGCACGGTGCAAAAATATTCCGAGGAAAAATTGGTACCAAATCAAATTCGTTTGGATATTTCTTCGAAAAGTTTTTCTATCGCTTCGATTGTCTATTGTTTATGGTAAGAGTTTCGAGAGCAGGTCAAGTACGGAAATGCCGAGGGATGTTGAAATCTGATGGATCAGATCTGGATTGTTACTTTAATTTTAGTTACCAATTCACTACGAGAAGAGCGGTGTTCGCGTGTTGGTAATCTGTCCTGGATTCACGAGGACGAAACTGATCACTCCATCAGGCCACGCTGTGATGAACATACTAAGTGCAGATGAAATCCGCGCCGAAGCCACACGCTACTCTTTCCAAAAGTTTGTATCATTCGTACGTTCAACTATAACGTGTCATCAATTCAGGGGATCACCGGAATAGCGGTACAACTCAACAAACGCGGTTTTAAGAAACACGAGCAAAACGTAGCAAACACCTAAAAAATGTCAATTTCACTTTATAACGCGTAACTAGCAAATGAGATCTCTCGTATTTCTTCGTGAACGACGATTCACTCTACCGACAATGAGAAATTGTTTTACAAAAATAAATATAAGACCAAATTGAAATATTTCCTACATTTATTTTTTTTTCATTTTTTTTCTGCGAGGGGCTCCGTGCCTGCAACTAACTCTCGCTGTAATCGTCTATTTTTCGCCCTAGATGCACAATGTATTATTTATCTATACTAGTCAAGACAGCGTTTCGAACTATTTTGCCAATCGTGTTGTCAGATACGAAAAATTGCTTCGATCTATGCACACGACTCTATAAATGAGTCAGAAACAGCGGAATCTCGTACATCTGCAGAATTCGCGCTACGATTTGTCTCGTTTATCTGATAAAAATGATAATCTTGTGAATCCCTAGCTATGATAATATTTCCACATGAATCTGCTGCTCATTATCCGGTTGTTACGACGTGGATGCGTGAAAAAATGTCGAGTGTTTATCGCTAAATTGACGAGTCAGTTGCAATGTCGAGAAAAATTGTCGTTTTCATAACTACTTGCTCAGCGACGCCGAGATACGAGCTCAGTCGACGACGATTTTCTAAACTGACCATATCTCCTCCGTTCCCCTCGAGCTCCACGTCCAGGTGAGTTCGTTCGATCGCAGATTTTTTCAAGATTACCGATCTTCACGCGCGAAACGTATACAATTGTTTTAGATTGCGTAAGGATTATTTTTCGAAATTTATGCCAACGAAAAAAACCACGTCTGTTTATCGATATCTCATTGGCATTGGACAAAGTCAAGATCGTGACTGTTACGACGGCCCGAGGAATAAAAATTACATACAACTATATACAGGGTGTCCCAAAAGTACGGACAGCCCTGAATAACTCGCCAGGGAAGCATTTTGGATGAAAACGTTTAATACGAACGTTTTCGAATTCTCCCCGAGCTATCCAATGGCGACGACCGTGGACGTGACCTTGACTTGGACCTCGAAGGTCAAATAAATAGCATACATTTTTGATTGACTGATGTATTAATAAGTATTCGAAACAAACATGTCTCCTTCTGAAATGCTTAAAATAAGAACGCAAAAGTGGTCTATCGATAACAAATGTGCATGGTGCTTTTATTGGCGGGATTTCCGCTTACTGTGCTAATTTTCGTTCGGGCAATCGGTTAGTTATCAGTTCAGCCTAATACCAATCTGATAGTACAGAAGACGGCGGGGATGTACGCTGATACGATAATACTGCAAATACGGAGTGCAAGCAAACAGCAGTCTACCTGTGCAAGCAAAACGCGGAATCAGTCCTACCTCGAATTTCGTTGAATACAATTTATCAACTGCGAAGCATCCTCTGTGAAAAAATTTACCCAAGTAGAAATTGCCAATATTGACGATTGTCCACTCCTGAGGCATTTGTTGTTTGCCAAGCTTTGCCAGCAAAATATTGGTCCAAGGCTGGGCAGCCGATCGATGGTATGATAATTATAAATCTCAAAAACCGCGCATTGATCAATGCTCGGTGTACGTTTCAATTTCAATTTGATTCTTATGTTCCGCTACTTGAAATACTCAACTTTTTTTCCATCCGAGAAAGAAAGATTAAAAAAAATTGGAAAGAAAAAATTGGCTCCATATAATTATATATAATTTATATTTATATATTATTTCATAAAATTCAAAAAAAAAAAATTGTGTACAATTATACGGGGCCAATTTTTTTTGTACGTAATTATATGAAATCTTTTTTTCCCGAGTACATATCTATACTTATAATTGTATGTATACAAATATAATTAATCAATTCGATGTTGATTTTCCATAGTCCAGACTTCGGACAGTACTTACTGGCCCTTCGTTTTCCAAGGCTCGAGCGAATATTGTTTTTTTGTTTTGCCAAATTTGTACCTCATATAATCGTACATAATTTACATGCAAAATTATGTAATTCTATATAATTAGGTACACTTTTTTTTAATTTGGGATAGAATTCTATACAATTTCATATAACTGAATCGAGACAATTTTTTTAATATACAGCCTCTTTGTCTCGGCCTTTAATCGTGTAATCCGATAACACTAATTTGATTGCAGTTCAGTCGAAAATTGGGCTGTAAAAATTCGCTCGTACAATGCTTTTCAGAAATGGAGATAACAGATAAAATTGCACTCGTTACCGGCGGATCGAATGGGATTGGTTTCGCTATCGCTGAAGAGCTCCTGCGAAATGGAGCCGCTGTAAGTTTTCAAATGCTTTCTATTCTGATCTGCGATTCGTCTTCGCGGCTGACAACACCGATGCGAATTTATTTTGTTTATCTTATCTTTGAGAATCATCGACCAACAAATCTGAAGTACGTACGTTAGAAAAAAATAAATAAAAAAAACTGGGCTAAAGCGATGATTTTTCCACAGCACGTGTCGATCCTCGATTTGGAGGGATCTAACGGTACAGCTTCGGTCGACAAATTGAATAAGGAATTTGGGTCGGATCGAGCGATTTTCATAGCCTGCGACGTGACTAATCCTGTCCAGTTCGAGGGTAAATATAAACAATTACCTTGATCACGGGAACAAATAATTAAAGATCGCGTCGTAATGATCCTACGACAAAATTATATATAATCATATGTAGAATATTGACCCGATATAATTATATATAATTAATGGAAAATTATATATACTTCTGTAGAGTGATATAAATGTTTTTTGCAATTTTGTATAGAATTCTTCACAATTATGAATAAATTACAGACAAAGAATGTATATGTACTTACATCGGGCCAATTTTTTTGTAAATAATTATAGATAGTTTTGTATGGTTTTTTCTTGGGTACACTTAACGGAATATGTCTGTCAAAATCGAAATTGTTGTCGAAGATGGATTCAAGAAGACGATCGATCGATTCGGTGGACTCGACATCGTCGTCAATAATGCTGGTATAGTGAACGAGCAGAAATGGGAACTGATGATAAGCATCAACTTCGTGAGTACTTCACATTTCGAGTATCTGAAAATATGAAATCCAAGAGTTTCCAGAAGCAGGTTTATCGCTCGAACCTCGCAAATTTTAGGTCGAAATAAAAACGTGCGAATTATTTATTTACTTCGACTTTTTACATTTCTGTGGAGAGATAACGCACAATAGGACTTTATTCGAAATTTTCATCACAATAGGATGAAGATTTTGTTTAAATCTCTGGTGCGAATTTTTTTTTTTTTCATATTTTTTCTGATTTTTAGTGATGTTTACGCCACCAAGTTGTGAGATTCGTTGAAGATTGCGATAATAGAAATATTGTGATTTTTTCAGAAATTGTTTGGCTGCAAGTGTTAATTCTGTGGGTTATTTGTTTGCAAGCCGTTAAATTATATCTTCGTTAGTCTTTCTCAGATGCGATGGTCCTGTCAAATTTGACGTTATCAACCTGGTAAAAAAAAAGAATCCTTGACAAACTTACCTCCAGCTCAAAATTTATGACATTCTAAGGAGACCGAAGAAATAATTTATAGCTCGAATTTATCATATTATTTTTATAATAATATAATTTATTACATTATTATGTTTTATAATAATATGATAAAATTTATACAAGTCATATATTTATGTAATTTATTATATGGCGATAAGAATCGGCGCGTGGCTAGAATCGTCTTCAATTTTGTCCATTGTCTGACGCGTCGATTTCGATTTTTAGATCGCAGTGGTGCGCGGGACTCTTCTGGGATTGCAGTACATGGGTAAAAATCACGGCGGCAAAGGAGGTGTCATTGTCAATATGGCCTCGATTTTTGGTCTAGATCCGAACGCCCCTAGTCCAATGTACGCTGGCACGAAACACGCCGTCGTCGGCGTCAGTCGCTCCTTCGGGGTGAGAAAACGAACCCTTCCTAGCCTCGGTCCCCCGAATCATCGCGATTATGCCAAGACCGAATTTCTAAACTGCCGATGACGAAGAATTTCTCAGGATTTTTTTTCCTGCACAGGATAACAAGGACGATTCTATTCAAAATGTCGTCCTGCACTTAGATCAATTTTGCGGTTTGGAAACAGCAGATTTGACAGGGTTGAATGAAAAGCCAGCAGATTCTAGCGTATTGAGAACAGAAAAGCGATAGAAATTAGTCATTTCCCAAGGGCCAATTCCATTCCAAACAAAATTCAAAATAGCCCATCGAAATGGGAATGGTTCTTGAATTTCCGGAGACTCGATCGTGCTCAGTTGGATACAAATACAAATGTTCGGTGTTCTCAACCCACTAATCCATCATACACTTCGTCTGTGACATTCGCAATTTTCAAATTTAAGGAGTGCGTGTTTGCACGGTGCGGAAATATTCGCCGGAAGAATTGGTACCAAATCAAATGCGGTTGGATATTTTTTCAACAAGTTTTTATATCGGTTTTCCAAAGTTTTTTTTATCGGTTCCTAAAAGTTTTTTTGTCGCTCCGATTGGCTATTGCTTATTGTCGAAGTTTCGAGAACAGGTCAGGTACGAAAATGCTGAGGGCTGTTGAAATCTGATGGATCAGATCTGGATTATTTCTTTAATCTTAGCTACCAATTCACTACGAGAAAAGCGGTGTTCGCGTGTTGATCATCTGTCCTGGATTCACGAGGACGAAACTGATCACTCCATCGGGCCACGCTGTGATGAACATACTAAGTGCGGATGAAATCCGCGTCGCAACCACACGTCACCCTTTCCAAAAGTTTGTACCATTCGTAACATCAACTATCACGTGTCATCAATTCAGGGGATGACCGGAATAACGGTACAATTCGAAAGACGTGATTTTGAGAAACACGAGCAAAGCGTGGGAAACTGAGATAAAATCGGTTTGCAGCAAAATGCTTAGAGACGATTATCAAAAAACCAATTGCACGGGTGAGAAATCTGACTCGAGCGAAATTGATTGGAAAACCTAATCATTATTAAAAAATGCCAATTTCGAGGTATACCATTTTTCCAAAGCACAAGTCTATTTTGTGCAGAAAAAAATGTTATTTCACGAAATTATCACTGATTATCATGATACCGTTTCTGAATACCTGTATCTTTTCATTAACTAGATTTTTTTTTGTTTTTCGCCTTTTCTTTTAAATTTGTCTTTTCTAAGTTGTTATTTCAATCTTTTTCGGATTGTATCGAACTTTTTCGCCTCTGACGAGCTAGTTGACCAGCTTTTTCTGATTTTTTTTTAACCTTTTTCATTACTTTTCGAGTCTGTTCTTCAGTTTTTTCATTATCGTTTTGATGATTGGTCGGTTTCTAAAAAGTTTTGGTGATCTCACATCTTTTATTCCATTTCTGTTTTAATTTGAGGTATATCGTCGCATGACTACTGTTGTTATTATTGTTATTATTTCATAGTCATTGTTAGTAATATCATTATCACTATTCCGCTCACCTCCTCAATTGCATTAATCGTCTCCCATATCGCTGGCAAGTCGCGAGGCAACGCCTGAACCCGGTACAAATCGGTCCTGGGAACTTTTGATAAATATTTTCGAAAAACTGGCTGCTACTAAGCCCTTTTGCGGAGACCATGCTACAATAATTGCTCGAACTCGTAGTCGATCATTGATCCCGGGGGCAAATTGGACCGGGTTCGCGACACGTTTCTGGGAGTGTACCTACATGCATGTTCGATTCCGAATAATTCTGAAATCATTCGGAAGCGTCGACAACGTGGCTCTCGGTACGATGGCTGCCATACGTTTCGGGAAAACTGGAAGCGTTTGGGTGACTGAGGGGGACCAACCAGCTTACGAAGTTCAACTTCTATCACATCAGGAGTTGCCGAGGACTTCGGTCGAGGATAAACACTGACGTATGACCTTTCGACGAAAAATGAAGAAAGAAATCCGAATGTTCGCGGAACAAGCGTACAAAGGAGTCGAACACAATTTACACTCGGATTCCTCGAACAGTTTTGAATACAGTATTCAATTTTACGGTTTATCTGAATTCATGGCACTCCAGTTGCGAAGTCAGTGAATTGAAAATGGTGTCTCACCGAGATTTCACTGTTATGCGAATGCTTGTAACTCCGTCAATTTTCATCGTATCAAGATGATTTCTCTTTCATTCTGTAAGTAATCATCTGTACTGTTGAGAAAAATATGCTGAAAATCAATGCGAGTCGATGCCAAACTTCCATGTTTTAATAAGTTCCAACAATTATTCTTTCTGGGGAAAAAAGATTGTAAACACTTATATAAAATTATATTGAAGATAATCGACCCGATACAAATATCAGTCCTGTCCTCAAAAAGGGAAAAATCGAATTTTAATCGTCTTACCTCCCAAATTAGTCCTACAAGCACCGAAAGTACGCTTTTTCGTGCATGTTTTGCGGGCGGAAAGTGGCTCTTTTACGCTCTAGGGCGGAAATTACAGCCCTTGGGCGGACAGTAAAGCCCTTGCGCCGCACGGACAGCCCTAGGGCGGAAAAGTGCTATTTTCGTCAAATTAATATATAATGATAATTCAGAACTGTTTCATTGGATCAACCACGTTAGTGATTGTGAGCTTTTCTCGGGCTCCGTTATACTCTGGCATCAAGCGCGCAAAAAAAGTTGAGCGAGAGATGGCTTCGTCGAAACGCGTAACTAGCAAATGAGATCTCTCGTATTTCTTCGTGAACGACGATTCACTCTACCGACAATGAGAAATTGTTTTACAAAAATAAATATAAGACCAAATTGAAATATTTCCTACATTTATTTTTTTTTCATTTTTTTTCTGCGAGGGGCTCCGTGCCTGCAACTAACTCTCGCTGTAATCGTCTATTTTTCGCCCTAGATGCACAATGTATTATTTATCTATACTAGTCAAGACAGCGTTTCGAACTATTTTGCCAATCGTGTTGTCAGATACGAAAAATTGCTTCGATCTATGCACACGACTCTATAAATGAGTCAGAAACAGCGGAATCTCGTACATCTGCAGAATTCGCGCTACGATTTGTCTCGTTTATCTGATAAAAATGATAATCTTGTGAATCCCTAGCTATGATAATATTTCCACATGAATCTGCTGCTCATTATCCGGTTGTTACGACGTGGATGCGTGAAAAAATGTCGAGTGTTTATCGCTAAATTGACGAGTCAGTTGCAATGTCGAGAAAAATTGTCGTTTTCATAACTACTTGCTCAGCGACGCCGAGATACGAGCTCAGTCGACGACGATTTTCTAAACTGACCATATCTCCTCCGTTCCCCTCGAGCTCCACGTCCAGGTGAGTTCGTTCCATCGCAGATTTTTTCAAGATTACCGATCTTCACGCGCGAAACGTATACAATTGTTTTAGATTGCGTAAGGATTATTTTTCGAAATTTATGCCAACGAAAAAAACCACGTCTGTTTATCGATATCTCATTGGCATTGGACAAAGTCAAGATCGTGACTGTTACGACGGCCCGAGGAATAAAAATTACATACAACTATATACAGGGTGTCCCAAAAGTACGGACAGCCCTGAATAACTCGCCAGGGAAACATTTTGGATGAAAACGTTTAATACGAACGTTTTCGGATTCTCCCCGAGCTATCCAATGGCAACGACCTTGGACGCGACCTTGACTTTGAATTCGAAGGTCAAATGAATGGCATACATTTTTGATTGACTGATGTATTAATAAGTATTCGAAACAAAAATGTCTCCTTCTGAAATGCTTAAAATAAGAGCACAAAAGTTGTTTATCGATAACAAATGTGTACGGTGCTCTTATTGGCGGGATTTTCTTTCACCGTGGTAATGTTCGTTCGGGCAATCGATTAGTTATCAGTTCAGCGTAATATCAGTCTGATAGTACAGAAGACGGTGGGGATGTACGATTATACGATAATACTGTAAATACGGACTACCTGCACAAGCAAAACGCAGAATCAGTGCTACCTCAAATTTCGTTGAATACAATCTATCAACTGCGAAGCATCCTCTGTGAAAGATTTTACCCAGGTAGAAATTGCCAATATTGACAATTGTCCAGTGCCACTTGTTATTTACCAAGCTTTGGCAGCAAAATATTGGTCCAAGCTTCGGTCCAAGGCTGGGCAGCCGATCAATGGCATTATAATTATAAGGCTCAAAAACCGGCCATTGGCTAATTCTCGGTGCAAGTTTCAGGTTCAACTTGATTTTCATATTCAGCTACTCGAATTGCGTTTGGGTGGGCTCGTGGACCTTCCATAATTACTGATTTCTTTTCGATTTTTAAGAATTTGGAAAGAAATTTGGCTACTGCATTAATCATTATGAATAACAATTTTTGTTACCGTGTATTCTTCTTCCAGTTATTCCGAATCAGTTCTCACAATTAGATATAATTTAATTGGAACAATTTGTTCAATATATACTCTCTTTTTCTCGGGTTTTACATCGCGTAAACGCAAATTGATCGATCCGATTACACTAATTTTATGGTAGGTCAGTCGAAAATTGGGCTGTAAGAATTCTCTCGTACAATGCTTTTCAGAAATGGAGGTAACAGATAAAATTGCACTCGTTACCGGCGGATCGAATGGGATTGGTTTCGCTATCGCTGAAGAGCTCCTGCGAAATGGAGCCGCTGTAAGTTTTCAAATGCTTCCTATTCTGATCCGCGATTCGTCTTCCCGGCTGATAACACCGATGCGAATTTATTTTGTTTGTCTTATCTTTGAGAATCATCGACCTACGAATCTGGAGTACGTACGTCAGAAAAAATAAAATCAAAAAAAAACTGGGCTAAAGCAATGATTTTTCCACAGCACGTATCGATCCTCGATTTGGAGGGATCCAACGGTACAGCTTCGGTCGACAAATTGAATACGAAATTTGGATCGGATCGAGCGATTTTCATAGCCTGCGACGTGACTAATCCTGTTCAGTTCGAGGGTAAGTATAAAACAATCACCTCGATCACGGGAACAAATAATCAAAGATCGCGTCGTAATGATCCTACGACAAAATTATAAATAATCATATGTAAAATATTGGCCCGATATAATTATATATACTTATGCAAAATTATACATAGTTTTATATAATTATATACAATTTTGTATATAATTCTATATAACTAGAAATAAATTATATATAGTGTCATCGGACCAATTTTGTTGTATATAATTGTATATTACGGTGGTAAAAAGAATAGTTTTTTTTCTCGTTGTCTCACAAGTTTCTTTTGGGTGTAGGAAAAATTCTCTCAAGAACGCAGCTCGATATCTCAAGTCTACGAGGCGCTCAACGCCTTTCCAGTTTACTCTATAAATAACACAAAAAAATTGTCTTGTTAACGAAAAACTCTGGGAAGAATTTTGATTCTGATTTTGATGCACGTATCCTTGTAGGAAATTCGATTTTCTACAAAAAATCTCGGATACATTTCTCTCCTAATCTCAATAGATAAAAAGTTATCAGGCCTTGAACGCTCGCAATCAAATGAAATCTAAAAATATGGTTTTAGAACTCAAATTGTATCACGGTGAATCTGATTGTGTTTTTGCCAGTAATTGCTCGAGGTTTACGATAAATATATATTAATATAAATATCAGTTCACGTTTTCGTTGGATTTCCGTTTATTAAAAAATAAACGAAAAAGTCTAATTTCAAGTATTACCATCGGTTATGCAATTACTATTCAGACCCTAATAAAATTTGGAATATTAGTTCATTATAATAAGATAATGAACCACCTAAATTTTTGAAGAGCTGCAAAGAACCAGAAAGAAGCTATTAATATTTTTTGAAAAATCTAGCTTCACCGTTGATTTGTAGCAGAAAGCGCACATTTTATGTTATTTCACAGAAACTACCGTTCAGATAACAACTAAAGTGGTATCAACAGGAAGACAAATATTTTTCGAACATTTTGGTTACCCACAAATCGATTTTTACAGAGCGTGGTACGAGTAATTAGCACATAATTACGAAAAATGTACTATGTTAACTACACGCGGCAACGCAGTCAAAGAGGCGCGACGCGCGCGAAATTTAAACATGCACCGAACGCGGCATGCGGAGATATCAATGTTACACACATTTCCTACCGTTACTTTTCTGCCTATCCAACGAAATATTTTTCGCGTGTGATTTAATAATTTTTACTCTAACATTTTAGAGAAAAAAAAGTTAGGCCTGTAAGTCATTAATTTTTGCGCACATTTGCGCACGTTGTCAAATATAAACACTACGGTAGTCGAGTAACACGCAGCACGCACTTGACACTTGTGGTATCTGTGGTACTACGTTGACTTCCGATTCACGAAAAAAAATTTCACTTACCCTCAGTCGGTAATGTCACTTGTCGCGACTCATGTCGCCATCTAGTAGCGTTATCTCGAAGTTATAAACGATAACGTCAACAGCGAATTTGAATATTACGCGGAAACAGTAGAATTCTGTTCTGCTTCGTCTTTAATAAAGTGTCGGAAATAGCTAATGACTTTTTATCTGTTGAGATTATGAGAAAAAACTATCACAGATTTTTTGTAGAGAATTAAATTTTCTACAGAAATATGTGCATCAAAATTGGTATACCAATACAATTTGGAGTCTTACGTAGAAAAAGCGATAAAAACAATTTTTTTTACCGATTATATGCATGGGAAAACGGAAAATCGTTGAGGGTCTCGTAGACTTAAGATATCGACGAGAATTTTATTTATACCGAGAAGAAACGAATCACGCGATAAGACTCGTGAAAAAAATGTTTTTTGCGACCCTATTATTAATAGTTATACATGTTTTTTTCTTGGGTTTACGTTTTGAAATATGACTGTCAAAATCGAAATTTTTGTCGAAGATGGATTCAAGAAGACGATCGATCGATTCGGTGGACTCGACATCGTCGTCAATAATGCTGGGATATTGAACGAGCAGAATTGGGAACTGATGATCAGCATCAACTTGGTGAGTACTTCACGTTTCGAGTACCTGAAAATATAAAATCCAAGAGTTTTCAGAAGCAGGTTTATCGCTCGAACCTCGCAAATTTTAGGTCGAAATAAAAACGTGCGAATTATTTATTTACTTCGACTTTTTACATTTCTGTGGAGAGATAACGCACAATAGGACTTTATTCGAAATTTTCATCACAATAGGATGAAGATTTTGTTTAAATCTCTGGTGCGAATTCGTTTTTGTTTTTTTTTTCATATTTTTTCTGATTTTTAGTGATGTTTACGTCACCAAGTTGTGGGATTCGTTGAAGATTACGACAATAGAATTATTGTGATTTTTTCAGACATTTTTTGGCTGCGAGTATTAATTCTGTGGGTTATTTTTTTCGCAGGCTGCTAAATTATATCTTCGTTAGTCTTTCTCAGATGCGTCCTGTCGAGTTGAACGTAATCAACCTGGTAAAAAAAAGAATCCTTGACAAACTTACCTCCGGCTCAAATTTTATGCCATTCTAAGAAGACCGAAGAAATAATTTATAGCTCGAATTTATCATATTATTTATATAATAATATAATTTATTACGTTATTGTATTTTATAATAATATGATAAAATTTATACAAGTCATATATTTATGTAATTTATTATATGGCGATAAGAATCGGCGCGTGGCTGGAATCGTCTTCAATTTTGTCCATTGTCTGACGCGTCGGTTTCGATTTTTAGATCGCAGTGGTGCGCGGAACTCTTCTGGGATTGCAGTACATGGGTAAAAATCACGGCGGCAAAGGAGGTGTCATTGTCAACGTGGCCTCGATTTTTGGTTTAGATCCGGGCGCCCCTGTTCCAATGTACGCTGGCACGAAACACGCCGTCGTTGGCGTCAGTCGATCCTTCGGGGTGAGAAAACAAATTTTTCCTAGCCTCGGTCCCCCGAATCATCGCGATTATACCAAGACCGAATTTCTAGAGTGCCGATGACAAAGAATTTCTCAGGATTTTTTTTCCTGCACAGGATAGCAAAGACGATTCTTTTCAAAATGTCGTCCTGCACTTAGACCAATTTTGCGGTTTGGAAACAGCCGATTTGACAGGGTTGAATAAAAACCAGCAGATTCTAGCGTATTAAAAAGAGAAAAGCAATAGAAATTAGTCATTTACCGAGGGCCAGAGACCAGGAATTTCGAGACCAGGTCACGTACGAAAATGCTAAGGGATGTTGAAATTCGATGGATCATATTTGGATTGTTACTTTAATTTTAGTTACCAATTCACTACGAGAAGAGCGGTGTTCGCGTGTTGATCATCTGTCCTGGATTCACGAGAACGCAACTGGTCACTCCATCGGGCTTCATTGTGACAAACAAACTAAGTGCAGATGAAGTTGACGCCGTAATCTCACGATACTCTTTCCAAAAGTTAGTATCATTCGTACTTTTAACTTTAACGTGTCATCAATTCAGGGGATGACCGGAATAACGGTACAATAAAAAAAGTGTACCAGCTTCTTCTGATTTTTCCAACCATTTTCATTACTCTTCGAGTCTGTTCTTCAGTTTTTTTTCATCAACGTTTTGATGATTGGACGATTTTTAAAAAGTTTTGGTGATCTCACAGCTTTTATTTCATTTCTGTTTCAATTAGAGTTAAATCGTCCCATTATTACTATTCTGGTCATCTCCTTAATTGGATTAATCGTCTCCCATATCGCTCGCAAGTCACGAGACGACACCTGAACCCGGTACAAATCGGTCCTGCGAACTTTTAATATATATTTTCGAAAAACTGGCTGCTATTAAAGCCCTTTTGCGGAGACCATGCTACAATAATTGTTCGAACTCGTAGTCGATCATTGATCTCGGGGGCAAAGTGGACCGGGTTCGCGACACCTTTCTGGGAGTGTACCTACATGCATGTTCGATTCCGAATAATTCTGAAATCATTTGAAAGCGTCGAGCACGTGGCTCTCGGTACGATGGCTGCCATACGTTTCGGGAAAACTGGAAGCGTTTGGGTGACTGAAGGGGAAAAACCAGCCTATGAAGTCCAACTCCTATTGCATCAGGAGTTGCCAAGGACTTCGGTCGAAGATAAGCACTGACTTATGAGCATTCGACGAAAAATGAAGAAAGAATTCGGAATGTTCGCGCAACAAGTGTACAACGGAGTCGACACAATCTACACTAGGATTCCTCGAACAGTTTTGAGTCAGGGAAACTCCACATCTTCATTGCGGATTCAGAATCTACGTTGAAAACTAAGAAACTTTGTCTTATCGGGGGTAGATGGCGTTCCAATCGATAGTAGAAGATGAAAAATAGAGAATCGTACAAAATCATGTAAAAAGGGTTAGGATCGCGGAACAACAAAATACGGGTTCAATATTTTCGAAAATAAGAAGATTGGATAGAACTTTTAAAAATATTGACTACGTGTTTTTCTGTATTTCAATTCGATGCATCTTTTTCATAATAATCCACCATCCCGGGACTTTTTCAACACCCCATGTAATGAATATAACTGATGGAATGGGTGATTTCAATAACTAAGTTTTTTTAAAAAAAAAAAACAACAATCATCGAGCTTTTCCAGTGTTGGTTTTAGTGTACAGCCACACCAGAGGTGACTCGCTTGGTGACTTAGTGACAAGGTGACCAACTTACTAGATATTACATGTAATATTACAGATATTACCTTGTCACTAAGTCACCAAGCTAGTGACTAGAGGTGACTAGCTTGGTCACTTAATGACAAGACGATTAACTCACTAGATATTACATGTAATATCTGTAATATTACTTGTAATTTCTAGTAATATTATATGTAATTTCTAGTCATATCTGTAATATTGCATGTAATATCTAGTGAGCTAGTCGCCTTGTCACTAGTCACCAAGCTAGTCACCTCTGGTGTGGCTATCCCCTTAGGATGTCATTTCATGGGCAGTGAACAGCAGCAGCATTTGCAAAACTTACTAAATATTACTAGTAATATTACTAGTAATATCTAGTTATATTACTAGTAATATCTGGTAAGTTACCAATCTGCTGCTCCTACATACTGTCCATGAAATGCCAGTTTTATATGTATTTAAATAACGCAACATCGTACTTTATCTATAAAATACAATCTATTAAGCCTGTAGTAATGTACGAGTATGACAGCTTTTTCTACAAACACCAGTTTTCAGCGACATCTGTACCAGATTTGTAAAACCTATCTATAGCATCACTGACCAGGAGTTAGTCCTCCTCTCCCCCCTCCATAGCTTCGACACTGCGACGGCGACTAGTTTGGCAAGCGGGGGGATGTAAGCGCGGCAACGTCGCAAGCGTATAATACACGTAAGACTATACCAAGAGATCCACTGTACCCTACCAATCGTGGGCCATGTTATAAGTCGTTTGACCGAACGTTTCACAAAGCATGGGTCTATCATTATTTCTCTGGCAAAATTGGTGCCGAAACGATGCGTGAGCTTCGAAGCGAAGGATTATGACCGGGTTCTCCCCTTTTATGAACCATTTTTGTCACAGCATAATTCCAGTCTCAGAGGTGAATTCACGGTATGGAAAGCGAAATGGCTACAAACTCAAGAAAGAGAAAGGCGGCCGGCGCCATCTAAGCCCTCGAGAATTGTGGGCAACCATTGTTCCCCACAATAAATAAGTTGCTCGGAATTCTTCTTATATTACCTGTAAGTAGTTGTAGTCCAGAGCGTAGCTTTTCGACATTGCGACCATTAAAAAGTTATTTAAGGAACACAATGTCGAATGAACGTCTTACGGGGTTGGCGCTATTAGGTGTTCAGAGAAATGTCATTGTGGATCCTGCAGCAGTTGTACGCAGATTTACGACCTCGCACAACAGAGGATTAATGTTATAATATATTACATGCATAGTTTTAAGTAATAATAGCATGAATGATACGTATAGCTATTTGATTGGAATTGTAAGAATAGAATATATTTTTAAAATCTGTAGCGAAGACTTATGGCAAAAATGAGGTGGTTTCCATTCAACATCGTGGTAATAATAAAGACAAATATAGTAAAATCATGGATAGGTGAGCTACATGCGTTGTTTTCGCTCTAGGTAGAACGTTTATTCCCTATTTGGGATAAAAACAGACATTTTTCGAATTACCAGCTAAAATTTGGTATTTACGTTACAAAACAATATAACCTTTCTTGCGGAACTTTTTAAGAGCTTTCTTTTTTGTCCAAAACATTTTCCTCAAAAATGAATATTTTCTAAGAAAATAGAACGTTTATTCTCTATTTTAGACAGCAATAGATGTTTTTCGAATTACCAGCTGAAATTTTGGATTTACTTCAAAAAAGTATGAAATCTTTCTTATAGAACTTTTTAAGGGCTTCATTTTTTATTTGAACTATTTTTCTCCAAAATCTATACTTTGCAAGATACAGTGAAAAAATAGGAAAAACTTTGAGGGAGGGTGGGGGATGAACGGGACTTTCTGGCGGAAAATTCTTCGAAGGTTTTCATTGGTGAGCTAGAAGAAAGCTTTGCTCAGAAATTAAGCCTGATCGGAGGTTTCCGCTTCTGGAAATTTATCCGGCAACCACTCCTAACCTTATTCATCCGCGCACCCCGAATACGAATCCTAGCTACGCCCCTGCAAGATACAACTCAACAGCTTCAAGTCGTTCGCGCAAATAATGCGCGGCTGGCACTATGTCGTCAGGCAGAGGGAGAGGAGACTTCCCTTCTCCTGCGCATGCGCGCCACACCGCTTGCCTCACTTCTCCGCGGCAATAAAACACGCATCACGGAACGCGCAATACTTATGGGGCATTCCATGTCAACACGTCCCACCGTCACCTTATGCAACTCGGATTCACATGATATTCAGCTATCTTTTTATACCTGTGACAGAAGTTATCCCTGATTTTTTGCAAATTTTTTCGTCTGCCGAATCGCGAGTTACGAATTTTTGAAAATGTTGTCGATTTTTTTCCAAACAGGCATAACTTGTCAGAAATTACTCCGATTTGGGAGTTTGTTTTGTCAAATTGCGTGTTTTTTAATGAATTTCTCGAAAATTTTCTTCACAACATTTTTCGTACCTCATTCGACTGATTTTTTTTTCATTTCAAGGCTAAAACACAATTTTTCAAAATCTTCGTGTCCTTCGATTTTTTGCGAAAAATTCGCAAAAATACAAGCTCTAAAAACACTCGTTTTAAGCCCGGTCCGTTAGTGGGAAAAAAATAGTTACCATTTTTTTCCAATTTTCAAAAACTTGGATTTTCTCTTCTTTTATTATCGATATAACTTCAACTATCGTATGCGTTTAAGAGAAAGTCATACATTAAGCTTTCAAATTCAATTCAAGGTTTTATTTGAAAAAAAAAATTGACTACGAATCGTAACGACTGAAAATTTATAATGTTTTTATTTCTTTCCACCTTGATGTATAACTTTCTCTCTAAACGAGTTTTATATTCCAACGGATTTCCAAATTCACCATTTTTTATTGCAAAAACCCATTTGCAGTCGATGATATTTTAACACGCTTTCATTAGCGTGGTGTGTAAGTTTGTTTGTATGCAATAAAATCTTCGAACGTGATTTTGACCTGCTTCAAAAGTCCAATTAAATAGAATAGAAAATAGAAGGACCGATTGACAATACAAGAGTAAGAATTTTTTTTTTTTAAATTCCAATTAAATAATGTTGAGTAGCTAAAAAATAAGAAAATAAACTATAGTTTAGGAAAACTAAAAAAATACGCTTTTATAATATATTGAACTGTATAAAAAATAAAATAAATTATAGTTTATCGAGATAACTCGTATTCTGCACCATCTGCTTATTTTTCAGTTCTAGGGACTTTGTTTATCCAATATGCCCTGAACGCTAATGCCATACATTATAATTATCTGCACTAGTATTATATACTTGACTATTTACCTTCTTTGCAACTGTAATTTCAACAGCTACCAAATTAATTGAAGGCCCACCGTACATTTCCAATTTTCCATTTTTGTATATCTGTACCCCTTCTTCATCAAAGGTCATACTCATGCCTGCCTGCTGCATCTTCTTCACCGTATGGGACCTCTGAATAACATAAAACATCTTCCAGAACAACTTAAACTCCGAAATTTGGCTTCATGTTGATTTTTCCTTTTTTGTTGCAGCGAAGAACTCTTCATTCTTGGCTATCAACATTCTGACTGGTGAATGCAACTCTCTTACACTTGTGAACATATGGTCTTTATTGATCAGGTGACTTGAGGCTCCAGAGCATAATAAATACTGTAATTTATCACTCTCAATGTTTTCTTAATTTCCAGTCATAAAGACACAGACAGATGTCATGTCGTTTCCTTGTATTAGCACTGCTTGAACTGTGTCAACAGCTTTCTTTCTTTCTGCTCGGTATTTGTTATTTTCCTTACGATACCAGCATCCCTTTGTCTTTGGCCTCTGGGGTTAAATCAGGATGGAAAATAAGAACCTCTGCCTTTCCTCCTCACACCTCCGTGATTTCCTTTATGTCCTCTTGAACTGTTATAATTATTTCCTACTAGAGTTTCCATCTCAACAAGCAACACTTTGGCACTTGTATCAACTTTCGTTTTCAACTTTTGTTTCATGGTCCAAGAGTCTCGCATTTACGAAATTCAGCGTAATTTTATCTTCAGTAATTGTTTCGATTACTGTAGCCTCAGTTTCATACGTGGTAGACAGAGAGGTCATCAAATACGACACTTTTTGATTTTCATTTACTGCCACACCAGCCGCTGTTGACTCTGTTATCAGATCATCAAATGTTTCGCAATAATTTTTCAATGAATTTTCGCTCATCATTTTCAATCTGCTCAACCGATTTCGAACAGACGCTACAGTGGCAGCACTTTTTCTCTCGCAACCAGCATCTAGAGAAATCAACGTTTTCACGCAAATGTCAACAGCATTCACAGACAATTTCATATAAGCAGCATTGTTAAACCACTTCCTTAATCTGCACATTTTCCATCCTAGTTGGAAAATCACTTGTTTGTTGCTTGAACGGTGCCTCAGTGCTTTTTTGTTGGTATCATCAGAGTGTCACGTTGGATCAAGCGTTTTCATTATCGATTTATGTTGACTCAACTTGTTGATAAGGAATATAAATTTATAATATGATTTATGAGTCGAGTATGACATTTGATGTGACATGGACAACTTACTGTTCTTTAGCAAGTGCTGTAGGAGGTAAATTTGATAAAATGATTTTAAAAAAATGACCTATCACGAGAAGTCGAAACGTCGCCTCAATAAAACGCTAGGAATCTCAAATCTGACTGTCACACCCACGAGTATTAGGTACCCTGCTATTCGGAATCCGCAAACCACCGAGAAACTTCTACTAAAATAATTTGACGAATTTTGTGGATATCGTTATTTTCGGTTTGGTACATTTTTCGGTTTTACTCGTGAAACATTTGTGCGGTAACAGAGGCTGGGCTGTATGCTTGTTGGGAGGACCTTTTCCAAGAACACGGTTTGTCTGTACATGATAATGCTGCTGCACGACTAATATCATTCGTGTGAAGAAGAAAATGCCTACTACCCTAATAATACCATACACTCATGATCATACTGTACTCCGATAATTGAATCACCGATTACTGGCAAACTTTGCAAACTTACTCATTACGATACAACGATGTGGAAATAGTATGTTTGTACTGTTCGCCTAATGACAAGTAAACAAATATTTCACGATTAGCAACTTACCTATCACAATATAACAACGTTACAATAGTAGGTTTACACTGTTCGCCTAATGACACGTATAAAAATACTTCAAGGTATTACCAGATAACAATGGGGATTTTCTTGCAACTCGGAGGTTTTCAGGTAATACGACCATTTTTTTTATCTGCGTTTTTACTACATTTTATGATATGACCGGCTTTGAGAATACGTTCCGCTTCGACAAAGCTCCTTTACTTAGGGTTCGTACTACCTCTATCGCGTATTGTACTAATCTTCATCATCATTTATAACTGTGGACCCTACAATAGCATGCGAAATCATACCCAAAATTTGAAACTGTCCCTTAAGCGCGTCATGTTTTTTACGGCCCTCCCATTTGACAGATCCCAATTGATCACCGGAACGTCAGAAATGAATTTAACGATCGCGGATAATTAATCGTGCTCACCTTTCACGATTTTCGAACAATTCACTCGCAGGATAATTAGCGCACGCGTCTGGATGTTTATGATTACTAATGTCACAGCACGAGGCACCTGTGCGGATTGGTACGACCAATCATGATGAGCTTCGATGTCAATTGAAAGATTTCACATCACTTGACCGAACCATCACTCGGAAGGCTGTTGCGGTCGATAAAACAGAAATGATCGAAACGGTGCGTGATGTAGTGTAGTATTCTTTCGAATATGATGCACCGATAAGTGCACCATAAAGTCGCCTCTGCAGTGTAAAAAAATGTCCGTCAAATTTAACACAAGAAATGTCGGTCAAATTCGACACACAAAATTGTGTCAACGACTTTTTTCAACACAAAACTAGTGTTGTTTGAACACATTGCGTGTGTAGTGATACAGCAACACAGCTCTGTGTTAAAAGCAACACGAACCATTGTTGAAATTCTCTAGAACCGGTTCATCGAATCCCACAAACTAAAGTGTTATTTGTAACACGTAAAAAATGATGATTTCGACTTTTCGCTGCACGTTACTTTATATCTGCTGATAAATGTGTGAACGTAAATGTCGTCTAAAAAATGAGGCCAACATTGAAGGTAGCCCCAGACGCGCAGACGGAAAAATATTACAAATGCCATCCGGCGATGAAAGTAAAGTTAAGGGTGTGCATAATACGTCGAAACATTTATCATGACGGTGACTATAATACATTAAAAAACATTAGAGATATAAGTGAAATGTCGGCTATTTGTCGCGAACATCCAGACATTGACCTAAGCTCAAGAGTGACCGAAAATACGTTAAACTGTGAAGCTACAGTTATTATTACTCGAATCAAAGCGAATGGTTCATTGGTTATCAAATGCAACAGCAACAAAAAATTATGAAATTGAAGAGCGAATTGGAAGAAAAAATAGGAAAATATACTCTTTGGTTTCCATGACATACAGCAACTGTAACTACCCGCTTCCCGCGCAAGTAGTGACGAGCAGCTTCATATCTAACACGCGCGTCATGTAAAGTCAACACATTTTTCGTGTATATTTGAGAGTAACATTTAAAAAGTGTTACTTTAGTGCCAAGTAACACTTTTGTGTGTTGGAAAACGGACTGTGAGAACAACACTCATCAACACCGTAAAATGTTAAATATTCTACACAAAAATGTCTACACTTTACACAACATCTTTCATGCATAAAGACGAGCAAATTTGAGGTATTTTACTGTTTTCTTGTTCCTTCCAACTGTTTCTTGTCTACAAAAACAATGCTTCCAGCCTTTTCGTCACGAATAACAAATCAGCGGTAAAATCCTACCCCATTTGTTGTGGTTTCACACAAATTTGAATCACCCAACTTAACAATTCTACGTCACTTGCAGCATCACAGCGTTACATTTCTACGACAACTGAGATTGTTACCTTAATGCCGATTTAGCAAATATATCTTTTTCTCGTATGTTAATTTTTGTATATACTTTCAACATGTCGTAGGACCAGATGATGGTCGACCAAGTCTGCGACCGAAGCGTTGGCCAATAAAATAAAATACATGAATCAATGTTATGGATGACTGACACACCCACGAATTACCTCGGTGCCCAATTTACACAATGACGCGAATTTTTTGCTGCGTATACATCCTGAAGCTACGGGAAGGTAGTGGCTAATCAAAGGAGAGCATTTCGCGACTGCACAATGTTATTTGAGTATAATAGCACCCGAGTATCACTGAAACTCAACTACCCTACGCTACGGCTCATATCAACTGTACTTACGCAACTTTCTCATCAAGATCGCGATTACGATAACGATGGATAAATGCATATATGCTGCAGTGAGACTTGAGGACATTCTTGTCGGAAGTTCGTCGCTTCGGAAGATTTCCGAAAATGATTCTAGCAATGAAATGTCCTCGATGTAAGGCGGTTCTCATTCGTGTTTAGTAGATCCGTACCTTCAGCATGTCGTTGGCTCTACTCAATTACCGATACGTCTTGAGAGAAATGTTATAAATTATATTTCATACGTCGACTCAACTACGTATCCCGATCAACATGGTAAACGAGCCCATCGGACTCGTACACAATTCCCAATTGATCCGTAGCATCCAATTATTTCACGTACATCATATCTGTTTGCCTCCTGTCAAAATTAATTTCTCGATTAAATCAGTTCACCTATGCTGTGGCTTCAGCCACGTGAGTTTGATTACGTGAATGTATCGTAGGCATTCGACAGAATCCGGTATCCAGAAGCTCCCTTCGCAGCTAGCGATTGGGCAAATAATAGGAACCGATTGGTCAAAGCATCTTCTCTATCTGCTCGATTTTTGACCACTACTCATAATTTTTTCCTCAATACTCGTAATGAATTGTGGTCTCGCGTAGTAGGCCACTTTTTCGATCGCCAGTAATTCTGATTGTCCCTACTTTTTTGATTGTTTGTATTTATCCGTGATTTTGATTGTCGGTAAAAAACGTAAGATGAAGCTGGAAAACGATGTTGTATCAGAACAGGTCGTAGCATACGAAAACACCGTCACTTTATCCTTTTTTTGGGGACATATAATTAAAAAACAACTTTTTGTACCTACTCATCCCCATCAACGACGAGCTTTGCCATTCCGTACATACATTATCATTTATCAGCAGATTAGAGTCACGCACAGTAAACATGTTAAAATTACCATTTTTAACGGGTTACAAATAACACTTTAGTGTGTAGGATTCGACAGTGGCGGATTTGCCAGTAGGCCGGCAAATTTGGGCCGAATTTTTTTTAGTCGTCTTACAAAAATTTGTGTCCGAAGGTTTTTGGGGTCGCGCCTCACGAATCTAAAGTCGGATTTGGAAACTTAAAAATGACGAATCGTATAAGGTATTAAAAAATCTAAACATCTAAAAACGTTAAGAGTTTGACAAAAATAGTACACATAGGAATTTTGGGTAGTTAGTAAATTGTAACGATGAATGCTGTGGATTCGAGCACGACTAACGGGAAGTTCAAAAGCTGACCCACTGTCAGCCTAAGCCCGCTTGTTTCCTTCCCAAATTGCCGTGCTATCAAAGACGATAATCGAAAGGTTGTCTGGAAAAGCGTTAACCGATTGCCAAATCATTTTGGGTATCCTGCAACCCAAAACAATCCGGCAGCTATTGTATTTTTTGGATCAAAATAGCTAAATTCTAATTTATCAATTGACTTTCGAGATTATTTTTTTGCAGCTTTTCTGAAAGTAATTTTTTCCACGCAAGTTTGCGGAATGGAGCTCCGATCGGGTGTATTTTTTTCCTGATTAGATACTAATTGACTCGCTCGCTTGTTTATGCGAACGAGCAGGTATTTTGTTATGAATTTTCTTCGCCTGCGGTGCATCGTACTATTTGCTCGCTCCTTTGCAGTCCTTCGAATTTCCAATTGAAGCGATTCCAATTGAGTCGATAGTACCTACTCGACGTTGGTCACGTTTCCCACCATTGTCTTCTCAGGCTGCAAACGAACCGTGGGCTTACATTAGTTCTGGCATGAACCACTGTGCGCTGTAATTGAAGCGGAGGTACAAAGCGATAGAAGTATGGACCTGTCAATCAGTCTCGCGGTACAAATGGAATTTCGTGCGTTGAGCTGACAACTACAAAATGACTGCTCGGTAAACCGCAGTCAGAGCCGTCACCCGCCCATTGAATCTCCAACAACTAATTTTTCGTAAATTGGAGTTAGCAAAGTAGATTGATCGCCGCAAATCTCCGGATATAACGAAGTTTCACTCCCCAAAAAATCTCAATTTGGTTTTTCCGTCAGTTACGCAGAATTCGAAATTTCACCGTGACCCGCATTTTTCATGTTTATTTTTCAAATATCTCGAAAACTATTATAGCTACGTAGGTCGTTCCGGATTTGTTGTAAAGAAAAGACTTGAAACAACGGAAAAAAAAATATTCCGAGAAAATTTGTTGAATAATGATGAATTTGGAGAATTTTGAAGTTGAAAAATCATACGAACCCACGAACAACGCGGAAAACCAGGCTCAATTTTTCTATATAATGCCTTATCTGATAGCAAAGATGTTGGAATTTTCGAAATTGCGTTTTTTTTTCATAAAGATATGAATTTTTGAATTGTGATGGATTTTTTTTTTCCTTTCACTTCTCAGTTAGGGTTTCTCTTGGTGTTGTTTACTAGTAACGAACTCGCGGGTCTATGGAAATATAACTATCATCTGGAAAAAGTCCTCTCCCATGGTAATTATTAGGATACAAAACTTTCGTTTTCACATTCTCATGTCATTAATAGTAATTTCGACTGCTCAAAATTACGAAACCGAACGAATGCTGCACTTTTCCCAACTTGGTGTTGGAGAGAACTTTTTTTTTTAGGCAAAATAAGAAATTTGTACCAATTCTCAAACCTCCAGTATCTTTTGAGATCGGTATAGGAAAAATTGAACCAATAAATTAACGTTGATGGTGGAATTTTACGCTTTTTGAACTTCAAAATTCTCCAAATTCGTCATTTTTTAACAAATCTCTTCAAATCATTTATCTCACTAGTAGTCCCAAGTGTTCTCTCTAAAACGAGCCCAGGACGATTTTCGTAACTACCGCAGTTCTCGAGATATTTACAAATTGCTTTTGATAAAATACAAAAAATGGTAAAAATTTGAATTTTGCGGAACTTTTGAAAGAAAATTCAATTCTTTTGCCCGTGATAAAATATCCACTTACGATAAAAGAAAATTTCGCGGGAAACCTCCTCGAAATTGAAGGGGATCTATTCGACGTGGAATGACCCGTCTACTTTGCGTACGGATCGGAGTGGGCAAGTTCCACCGCATCGGTCATCCGACCATCGATCGCGTTTCATCGATCCGCCCATCAATTTTCCCGTTAATTCGCGCATGTATAATATCATGATTAAATGTAGAATAAATTTGATCCTTCCATTTAATCAAATCGTTCCGGTCGCTCACCTCCGGCTGCACGAGGCTTTCAACGCTGAAATGAATAGCGTTTAATGTTATTCGCATCGTGTAGGTCTAGTCTCGTTGTTCTATTTTTAAATAATACGAGGCGAACGATGCAGCAAACCGGGGCTATCCGATCTCGGCGATCCCAGTTTCAAAGGAAAAGTCGTAAATATCGCCTTTCAAAACATAACCCGAGTTTAACTTGCGCCGTTCTACTTTTCATATTTTCGTTTCTACCTAGCCGAAACCGGAGGATGGTCAGAAGGTATAGAGACCTAGGTTGGTCAGCTTAATTCCTCATTTGCCTCCCTATTGTTCGGCCGGAACAAAAGACTGGTGGCTGCATAGAAGTGTAAAGTTGGTAAAGCGTAGATAAAATCTAAGCAATACCCAAGCTTGGTAATCATCGGCGCTCAAGGTCAGCGTATGCTCTTTGGATCATACGACTGTTTTTATTGCCTCGCGATGTTTCACTATTTTGGAATTTCAACGGCGAGGAAAAACTCGTTCCGAGTGCGTTTTTTCGAAACAATCGAGATGGAATTTTGGAATCACTGCTATTCGATGAAACTTTTTTCAAAATGTTTCGTATCATTCCAAAAGTGCTGTAGGCTGTATCTCTCGAATGTAGAACGTCTGCAGAACAGGGGTAAGAAGCAGATTTCTGTTATATCGACGAGTTAATAGCTACGGAACGATAGAATACGCGGGATTCCCCGGCGTCACTCGCCTCTCCTGTATGCCTGAACACAGCGTGTAGTGGCCCCCGTGTACCTCGTATGGGTTACCCGTGTGCCCGTGCATTAGGGTGTATCGTTTTTGAGCAAATTTTTTTTTTTTTGGTCTCACGTGAAAATTTGATAATTTATTTTTAAAAATATACGGGTCGTTCCATGTCAATTCAACGACGTGGCGACGGTGACCCACTTCGATTTGTTTGAGTCTTTGATATGTTTGTATACGTGTAAAAAGATATCAGCAGCTAAATTTTTAGCTCCTCATCTGCACCCATTTCGCAGTTATCGATTTGTGCCTTAATCTTTGATTATAATTATCATAATCTCACTTTATAAGGGGCCATTATTCTTCATTTTCAACGCTCTTCACTGGAAACAATTGAAGAGCTGGAAAAAGAAATTTAAAGCGAAAAATATGTTTTACATTTTTTTTACTAGAAGTTATTCGAAGCTCAAAAATTCTGTCTTTTGACGTAGAGCTTTGTGAATTTTTTCGAACAAAACCAATAGTGTCCCATTGAACGAGAAACTAGTTTTTTACTAAAAATGGCCAGAAAAGTATTGCATCTTTTTCTCAGACAGAGCGATGAAAATGAAGAATAATGACCCCACTAGATTTTTTTGCTTCAAGAAATTAGAGGCTTCAAACAATTTTTGTGGAAAGAGCGAGTATGCAGCTCTTGTAGATCATTGAATTTTCAACACAAAAGTTCCTCTGAGTAAACACTGTCCGACCAATAGTTTTTGAATTGTAGAGCTGTAGAGTCAAAGATTGAAAATTGAAATATGTCAATTATACCTAATTACTATTCACGTTTCCAGTTCTACGACTCAAAAACTGTTGGTCGGACAGCCTTTGGCCAAAGAAACTTTTTCGTCGAAAATTCAGTGACCTACGAAAACTGTATGCTCATTTCTTCACAAAATTTGTTTGTATACTAAAAAATCGAGTTGAAACCGAGCAAAAAATGTCTCTGTGCCATTTATGTGAGAAATCGAATTTTTGGAAGAGTGAAGCCTTCAATTTGTTTCAATTTTTTTTTGCAGGGTGAGTATATACTTTGTCAAACAAATTATCAACTTTTCAGGTAGAACGAAAAAAAATATATAGGCCAAAAATGAAATATTCTAGTGGTCACTCGATGCTTTGGATAGGTGGATTATTTCGAATTGACCACAACGTTTCACCAACTTCAAATCCTCATTTTCCCTAGAGTGATAAATCAATCATTACTCGACTACAAAAGTTAGTAACAAGGGAACCCAGTGCTGCCTCCTGTCTATACAAATCATAAATTCGAAGCCTTGACATCTTACAACTGTGGACAGTGAATATTATGCACGACATTTAGCAAGCATTCTTTCCTTATTTCTGAATATATTCTTATCACAATAATTTTCGATTTCGAAGTTTCCAAATAACTTTTCATAAGCGAGGCAAAGAAAGATAAAGTCGTCATTGAACATGGTAGCCAGTTATAGTTTTTTCCAACTTGCATAAGTGCATGTATTCATATTTATGTATTTATACATGTAGGTATGTATGTATTTGCAACGGGACAAGACTTCCATTTTGACAGGACCGGCAGCCGGTGAACTTGCATTGATTCCAAGAATACCTACGACCCCTACAGATTTTCTATTCGCATTCAAGACACAACAATTCCTAATATAGAGAATACCATCCGCAATGTCGTCACAACTACGCGCGATCACAGGCTAGTCGAATCTGAATGCGATGCATCCAAAAATTCACAAACTCGAATTTAGCAAAAAAAATTTACACGCCACCCGACAGAATTTGTAACTAGATAGAACTAGACACGTGTACTCGAAGTGGTTCAAATCCATGTTCATATTTCTAGCTATGTGCAATGGTTCCTAATTACTAGTACCATTAGGTGCATGATTTTTTATTGCAGGCCCTTGAACATTTGACTCAAAATGTTTGCGCGATCAACTGAATAGCTACAATATTCATCTTCCAACATTCTGAAACTCGTTATGACCTTGGAAAAATTGAGCTGAAGCTGATCATTAGGAGTTGAAGATAACGACATGCTGTGGAAAAATCACAGCCGGTGAAAGATATGAATAGACTTCAATCACCTCGAAATTTCGTCACAGCAGATGACCAGGAATAAACAAAGGTGGTGTAACTGGCAGTGAATATCGGGAAGCAACAGAGAAAAAAGAAAGTTAACCAAAAAATATGAACGACAAGGGATAACGAAGAGGAACGAGGAGGATTGAGAGAGGAAGTAGGAGATAAAAAAAAGCACAAAAGTGTTGGAGGTTGGCAAATGAGAGGAAAAAGGTGTGTTCATGTGCTGCCGATTGAGATCTGGTGTAGGAGCAACAACATTAGCCTTCCGGTTCATCTTTAGCCTGCGTCGACAGACAGCTGACGCGAAACGAGCCAAATTGCGAGTTACAATAACAGTACCAATAATAGTATCTGCTCACAACAGAGATCATGGAAATTACCGGAGTGTAGAGAGCTATGGGCGACTTTGCTTCATTTAGCCGAAAATAATATACGTCATTGGTATTTCGATGTGGAAACAAATTTTACCCATATTATCTCGAATCTCGGTCTCAAATTCTTACAATGTAGTCTCAATATATCTTATTGTCGAAATTGAATAAGGGGCAGAGAATCGATTCTTCCAACCCAAACCAGCAGACTATAATTTTAGAATTTGACAACTCTTCGCTGCTGCTATTCTATGACTGGAATGTTATTCAAATTTTTTCCGGAGTCTTGGCTGAAATGAAGTTTTTTAATGCCAAAATAAGAATACATCGTCTGAACTATAGCATGGCGGTTGCAGTGAACAGAAGAACTCTTGAGATTTCCGTCGACAAGTGATAAATTGATCGATTTCTCATCTCTGTCGTGGAATTAGATCCTTGCACGATCTAGACTTGAGTGTTACCATGGGAAGCAAATATTTTTACAATCTCGTTGCATTTTTTTACCACGAGGTTCTTTGGATCCGCCATTTTGAATTGGATCCAACATTTTAAATTTTGAAATACCAATATCACTAAAAATACCAATTTTTACGCTCGTCAAACGGCTTTTTGCATTCTGGATCCGCCATATTGGATCCGCCATTCTTAATCTTCAAAAATCGAGTGCATATTCGCTATCAGCATCGCTGAAACTCCCCGAATACCAACTTTCACGCTCGTTAAACGACTTTCTACATTTCTGCCCCGCCATATTGGATCCGCCATCTTGAAGTTGCTCATTTTAAGTGCAAATTCGTTCTCAACGACCCCAAAACCTCTCGAATACAAACTTAGGCGTGGAAGCTTCAGAAACTTTCGGAGATAATGATTTTTTGTCGGTCAGATAGCTATTTTTTAGCGCTCGTTTGTTAGTTTCAACAAAATCACCAATTAATGCGAATTATTTCACGTCGATTTTTATTCTAGAATATATAATTGATATCCAAACACGCAAAAAAGTTTGAACATCGAATGAAAACTACGCCAACCGGTTATAAAATGGTTTTGGAAAAGGTGGGACTCCACAATCCCATCGTGCTTGAAAGGGTTAAGGAATACTAAAACATCAATCTTTGCTACAATCTTCATCATCATCAGTAAAGCATTATTTATTATTCGTCAGGTACCACTCCGTTACTTCACTCGATATTCTTCAATTTTACGACTTTTCAGGCTTCTAAGATCCCCGAATACCGTCGGCATTCGTGCTTGTATTATCTTGGAATCATCCTCGTAAATACGTCACGCGTTCGTCTCGTGATCCGAACATCCGTCATCGGTACGTAACGTGGGTACCGATTATCTCTCCTTTTTCCGTTAGCACGTTACGGGTCAGGTTGGCGCCCTCGTAGGTAAGTAGAGGTAAACTGACGGGGCTGCTGCTCGACGAGGGCGGGTTGACCGGGCGGCACAACTTGACACGTCGTTCGGCAGCATCATTGAGCGCAACAAAAGTGTCGGTGCTACGTGGGGTACCCACGTTCCACTCAGCGCGCGCAAAGCCCTTGATCGCAACCGCTACGCAGTCCCGTTCCACTAACGTTTCGCCACGGTTTGGTGAAAGCCCGCGCCGCCCCCCCGCCTGTCTCGTATGGGTGAAATGGGCGCGAACAGTGACGTCACACGTGACGTTGAGCGATGGCTCGCGACGAGCACGGGTCTTAAGGTGGAACGCGATACAAAGGGTGTTACAATCGTTGCGGGCGTTTAGTGGAACGTGGCCACGGCGCGTAGCAGTGCGAAGCCCGGTGGCGCGGCGCAACCGACAATTGAGAACCGCTAACCGCCAACGCCGTGTCACGGGAAGGGAACCGAGGGGAAGTTTTGTTAGCGGTGTCCGTGTGATCCGGCGAGGTTGTGAGCAGCGCCGCGGCAAATGCGGGGCTTAAAGTGCGGCGGCGGCGACGGCGCACGACGAGCGACAGGAAAGGTGAAGGGAGAGAGGAAGTGTCGAATGGCGACGCAGGTCAGTCGCGATTCGGAGTTCGCAGCGTTCGCGTCGACGTGAATTCCGTAGGAAGTTGTACGTAATACGTATGCGTGTATCATTACATCTATACATAATCACGCTTCAACAGATGACACCAGTTGTTGATTGATTAGTGATCGTTGGTTATGAAGTTCTCGTCGTCAGACATGGTTATCCTTGCCGTTCATCTGGAATTTAACTATCTGGTGAAACGTTCGAGAAGGAAACAGATCGAATAGTGTGGAAATTCTCGTTTTCAACGGCCGAACACCGATGTGTCACGATCAATATCGAGTGATATATTGTTGGCTATTGTTAGCACGGTGAAGTGTTGTTCCCAAGCGTGTATATCGCGTCAAGTGCAGCATGTTGACCTCAAGCGCAAACCAGTACCTTCGCCCGGAATATCTTACCCCTCTGCCGACGACGGTTGGTTACAATGGATATTCTAGGAAATTAGAATTAGTAACTAAACGAATATTGTGCATATTCCGACGGAGTTGGAAATGTCGTAGTTAAATATGTATCGAAATAACAGGCGCAGAATTCCGGGAAAAAAGTCGAGTTTTAGGAATAGCAGCCCAAGTTTCCGAGTCTGGCACGATTGGTGATCGGAAACGATGGGTATTTCCAGCCTATCGAAATAATTGCAATTCAATTCGTGCCGATTCTTTCATCGCCACATGAATCTCCACGAGAAATTCGAATTGCGTAGAAGTTTGCGTACAAAACGAGTGGAATATCATGATCTTGAAACACTGGGAAAATGTATTTCTGAACAAAATGCTTAGGTTTGATAGTACGATAGAATGGGACGAGGATATTTGAATATCGGTGACTGCAGGAAGTAATAAAGTGGTCAAGAACGTAATTTGAGGATGAAAGGTCTCATTGAGCAACAAATAAATAAAGCTAGCTTGTCATGCAGAGAAATTCTAAGGTCGATGTTTCCGAATTACAAATATTTTGAAATTTTAATCCTTTCAACTCACGGATTGGTATACTTCGTAGAAACTCGCTTGCTCCAACGCGAATTGACTCCTGTATCAAGATTTTCGAACAGCGAGTGTGTCGTTTTTAATTGAAATTCTTGGCGATCCGGTTATCGGCAAACTTTCTCACGATCGCTGAAAGGATACAATGAGTATTACGTGAGTCCAGTAAATCTCGTTCATCGGATGAGATTCGCAATTTGGAGCTTTGCTCCATCGTGTTTTCCGATTCTCATTTCTCTCCAATCGTAAACACCTCAGAATTGTCTGCTCGCGAGAAATGATTCGCATATTAACGCGATGGTTACCATTGAGCGTCTCGTCAGCAGCCCCATACTCTCTCGTGACGAATGATAATAATTGTTGATTAGCGTGACGTAGAAACTACTTCGAAACTTCCGTGCACGACATTCCGATAGATTTTGTCGGTTTTCCCCCATTCAACGGGATATTCCAGAACCAGAAGGTATTTTCAAAAGGCTATTACGTAGCGAGTTTTTATTGGGCAATAAAATTTCCAAAGCAAATCTCTCGGTGCAAGATATAAATAATAATAGTGAGAGTCGTAGTATGCATAATTTCACGATAAGCTTTCATAACATGTAACTTATGTGGAAATAAATGTTAATTTATTTGGACGATCAATGAGAATCGTAACGTTCGTTTATTGGATCCAACGGAAATAATGGCAGCTCCTGTATTTTATATTACCGTAAATTTATGATCGATAACTCACGCAGGCACTGGGAATACTATTTGGATTCGAAAGCAGTAAAAACACGTTTCGAACCGGTAGAAAAGTTGCCGTGAACATCTATTAACAAAACTTTCATCGTTTACCAAAGCTGAAAGATAGAAATAACCGATAAGGAACCCTCATCTGTAGATGGCAGTACTTGAAGGTTCACGATGATAGGGCGTAATGTTACATTGTTTCGTTAGTTGAGCGCGTTGTGGTCGTGCTGATTTGCCGAATGGTCTAACAGGTGCAATTATTTTTGTTCAATTTTAGTTGGACGCTAAGAAGAGTCCATTGGCTTTGCTCGCGCAGACGTGTAGTCAGATCGGGGCAGATCCTCCAAGCACTAAATCGTTACTCGCACCCATCGAGAAATCCTCGAACAACAAGTCCTCTTCAAAATCTAGCGAACAGTCTCGCGAAAAATCCTCGCCGAGCGCTGCTTCGATGGCGTCTGAGACGATAAAGTCGAGTTTCAAGCCATACGAGTCGTGCCTGGGTCGCGAGAAGGCATCCAGTCCGGAGGAACAGCAGCGAGCAGCCTCCAGTCATTCGTCATCGAGTCCGGCGCGAACTCCTGGGACCGGAGGAAAAAGGTGTTCTAGTAATCAGAGCGCCTCTTCAGCAAGAGCGGCGACTCCTCAGGGCAGAAAAACTGCCACGCCGAACGGGGACGCTACTCGAGAATCGCCGGCATCGCGGTCCACCGCTCCGGAAGTGTCCTCCTGCCAGACATCAGCGGACAGTCCCACGATGATGTCGAAGTCGTCATCGTGCGGTTCGACTGGAGCTGTAGCCATGACAGACCCGTCGCTTAAGGATCTTCCCCTTGGTACGTTCAGGACAGCCTCATCGATACCAACTTCCACGTCGGGAGCCTACTTGTGCTTTCCACCGCAACTGCCCATCGACGTGATGGCGAGTTCTCTCATGTCGCAACATCACGCCGCCCTGAAGAACGGCTTGGGTAACCCTTTTCTCGGTTACGCGAAGATGAAGACCGCTAGTGGTGCCGACACCTTCGTCCCCGTCTGCAGAGACCCTTATTGCACCGGTTGTCAGCTCAATTCTCACCTACTGGCTACGTCAACGGCCAACAAGATTTCGAGTACTACCCCCGGCAGCTGTCCAGCCGGATGCGCTCAGTGCGATCACAAGCCTCCAGCATCACCTTACAGACCATTGAGTGCTCACAATCCAGCGGCGGCTGCTTACGCACATGCCCAGTTGGCGGCTCTTGCCGCTGCATCGCAACTACCCTACGTCTGTAATTGGATCGCGGGTGACGCCACGTACTGTGGAAAAAGGTTCTCAACATCCGAAGAACTGCTGCAGCACGTGAGAAGTCACACCAGCGTTTCCGGTGACCCATCGACCGCTGCCGCTGCCTTATCACTCCTCTCACCACATGGATTACCGCCGTCGCATCCTTTGCTCTCGAGATCGTACTCCACTTCCCCGATCAGCCCATTGGCAACGGCGCGTTATCACCCCTACGGCGAACCTTTACCTCTCATGCCGCCCTCGTTATCATCTCTGGGGCTGCTTCTACCACCACCTCACCCTCACCATCCCTCTGGCTTACCACCATATTTCTCGCCATACGCCCTTTACGGAGGTCCACGTCTCGGGGCAGCTTCAGGCATGCACCTCTGAGCCTCATTTTCGGAAGTTTCTTAACCAAGAAAATGAACTTGCGCTCGTAGGACGACGAGAAAACAATGTTCAACTGTGATCAGCAAGCGACAACTGACCTCTAACCGTCGCAAACTTTTCACGAAGACTGATTCTAAGCTGATTCAATGTTATCCACTCAGCGGCGCGGTACATGTCCGTGAGAGTAAATTTCTTAAATGCGAGCCTGATAGAACAGCCAAACGTCCAAAGGGAATTCTGTTTTGCCAAATTTCAGATTCTATCCGCACATCAAAAAAATCGAATCGACTGAAGGATTCTGTTGGGGTTATTGTCATCTCACTGAAGCTATCAAATATATTGCGCGAGGTGTATTCTATATTGTTGGATTACCCAGAATTGAAAAATTGTCGCCTGTTATAACTAAAAGATAACGCGCGACCATAACCCGGATAAAGATAGTTGCATCAATTTTCACTTACAAACTACGCATTAAACCACTAAACACGTCGCATATCTTCTCAAGATAAATTTGCGAACGATTTCCCCGAATTATCATTTTGAAAAACGTGAATTCCGTTGTATGAAGAAAACAGCCCCGTTGTCAATACGTAAACATTGCTTTATCTTCGAAATTATATCGTTCGTTCCAATTTATTTTGGAATTTGTTCACAAATCCCCAAAATTAGATATCTTTACCATCAGATGTATCATTTAACTGGGCGAAATCGTTTTTCTAATACTCGAGTGTGGAACTCGTGATTTCGCGACCCCAACCAACAATGAAACAACATAAGAGAAGAACAATCGAATTCTGAATTGCGAAATGGCAAAATTTACTTTTCTACAGCGAAACGTGTTTCCACGTTTTTATCGTTTTTCATCTCTTCTCCACACCTGTTACACGATCGATATGCCATCGACGAAACGATTAGTCAATTTTTCTCCAAATTTTCGGCTTGATTGATGGAAATATCGAAATATTTGAAAATTGATGTCTCGAGATTGAAGTTTCCCAGATCGATCAGCACGAATAACCGAACAGTGAACAAAGTTTAAATGCAATAATGAATCGAACTTTCGAATGATTTATGACAAGGTTCAACTGAGAAATTTCGACCATTTTTCATGCACGACCAATTCGGTCGGGTATGAACATTCCTCACTTGGATATACCTAACCAAATTCAGCGAGATGTTGCGGTCACGATATTGCCATGGACCTCAAATCTGAAGCTCAACTAGAATGCAAAGATACTTACACGCAATTTAAGGAAGCGCTAAATTTACAAATAAGTAAGTCAATAATTGAACGATCTGATGTGACCAGTCTGTGTATTCTATTCATTCATTGTATTCATATCCAAGTTTCATTGTAATTATTGTAAATTTGTTCATAGTCTTGTACCTATAGACAATTCGTATGGATATTATAAATATATAAAGCTACAAGCGAATGATAGTTTTAATATTTCGTCTATTTTTTCTGTATCGTCGTCAAGAGTCTGTATCGTCAAAAAAAAAAAAAAAAAAAAAAAAAAACGAACGATGCAAACATCCATTCAGATTCAATGTTTGCTAATCTTTTCGTGATCAGACTACATTCAAAGTGTCGGCCGCGAAGTTGACAATCGGCGGACAGTAGACCACCCCAGAAAAAAATCTTTTCTTTCGCTCGCACCATCTAAAACTGTTACAAGTATTATAACATGGTGCCTGGCACAAGATGAACCCTGTGCGATGAGTCTAAGAGCTATCGCATGAGGGATTTATTTTTTGTATTCGATTAGTACATAGAAATGTGACTTCTTACGTTGAAACGCATATAATTTCGGCTTCAAATCCACAAAAAGATTCAGAATTCATAGTCAACACTTTTGTAAGTTCAATAAAGCTATGCCTCTTGTAGAATTTTTTTTCGACCCGTGAGGCTTCAAGTACAGAAAATAAATTGTTCATGATGGAAAAAACGAATCCACCCTGCGACACTCTCAGACTCATCGCACAGGGCTCGTCTTATTCCAGGAGACAAATTATAAAACTAGCGATAACTTCCAGTGGTGCTAGGTGAAAAGAAAGGTCTTTTTTCTGGGGTGGTCTAGTGGACAAGTACTAGACCGCTATCACGTAAGAGACAATCAATATTACCAGTTGCGCTCTTCATTCTCCGTTCCTACTCACGTCGCTGAGTAATTATTGCGCGCAATCAACTCCGACGATCATTGTTTGGTTATTGACTCGTCGAGGATCATATACGGAATAAGATTGGAGCTTCCTCTTCATGTTTGATAAGTGAACGCTCCTGTGATTAACGAGACGCAGTCAGATTGTGTCCAGAGGTCCATACAAACATTTGTCGCAGGCGAATCAAAAGTTTCAATACTCTACGTTGTTGAGACATCTCTTTTTGATTTGACTGAGAAAATCAATGCTAATCAAACGGGGCTAAATATACCTACTGTGTTTAGCAATAACAGAAGCGATCATAAAATAGCTCATTGTCTCTGATTGACGTATTTTACTGTGTTCCGTAATAGTAGTCGGTCAAGTAGTCAAACTCTGACGAATATCATACTAACAGAAGCTGCAGGCTTACTGCACTTTGTTCAGTCTCCTTTCCAAATTTCGTAGTAGGTTCGTCCACGCACATCTCGACCAGTAAGTAACGAACATTGCAAAAAGATCAGCTTTTCTGCGATGAGCACGACCGATCGAAGATCGTTTGAGTTACAAAACCAGCCGGACGAAAAAATGCCAAAGACATTGTTTGTGACGCATTTCTTTACGACATTTTGGAATTGGTCGAGCGATTAGGCTCAAAACCTTATAAGGATAACTACAGCCGAGACTCCATTCTTCAGCTACAGTTCAGCGAAATCGACCCAGCAGTTCGACCACTATACTGGATTGTGGCACATATGTCCAAAATGATACGAGATTTTCTCAGATGTATATAAAACGTGGGGAGCTTGTGATTTGGGGCGATTCTCAGGTGGTCACGCCGATCAAAATGACGAGTGTATGACATTTCTCTTCGGTTGCGCGTAATGATGAGAAATTTCTTAGACGGCGAACTAGGGTACTGTGACTTTCGAGAAATTTGCACTTGGCTCGAAGCGGTTCGTCAGTCGTCTCGTCTTAGTGGGAACTGGTGGCTGCGGGTCTCTGTGACAATTCCGGATTGGCGGGGTCCAAGTATCTTCACTCGCTGGACGGATGAATCGGCGCGTCAGAGTCGGCAGCGGACGAGACTCTGCAGGGTGGCGCGAGGTGGCGGCATCTCGGGGAGACAGTTTGGCAGCGTGTCTGGCGGGATGTATTGGGACTTGGCGTGCTGTCTCTTGCTCGTCCGCACTTTTCCAACCCCCTAGCATCAGCCCGCGCTTTCTCGGCTGTGCTGGGTTCCCTCCATCCTTTCGGGGTCAGCTGGGGTCCTGCTGAGGTGGCTGGCGATGACGACAGTGATGGCCTCGAACCTCGCAGGGGAAGAAGGGATGGGAAAAAACGGGGAGAAGGGGAGATGCGATTTTGTTTGTCATTATTTGTCAGAAACAATAGATGGTTGCAAATTTGCTAGCACACAGGCTACAGGCATAATCTTAGCAATAGAAGAGAACAAGCGATCTGGAATTTTATATGAAATTTGAATAATTCTTAGACACCGCGTAATTTCTTCCACATGAAGGCGCACTTTAGCGATACTGTAAGTCGTATTTGTTTCTTTTTCAGACAATTCTAAACTCGTTTCCGGAAATGGTGGCATAATGAACATAACTTGTCTACCACTTGCTACCATTGCAGATTTGATTTCGCGAAAACCTCTATCTGCTAAAACTACATCACTATCTTTCAACAGATATATCAATCGTGATTTGATACTTATTTGAGGCTCACTTCTCCTACCGCCAGCTACTTGCAATTTGAAGCAGGTAAAGCCAGACGGAGTGTATCCGATTAATATTTTCGCAGTAAAACCGCTTTTATAATGAGAGTAACAGAAAATACGGTCGCCGACGTTTGATGGAACATCGATCTTGAATTTAGTACAGCCTATAATAGCACGAATGTTTGAGTAATCAGGTTTCAAACAGGCAGGCATCGTTTTCTGTACAGTAGCTCTACTAGGCCAAAATACTGAATTTGCAGTCGAAGAACCCAAATATTGAAGAATTGAAAAAATATTTTGGCAACAGTTGTCCGATATAAACTAAAAAAAATCATATAGCTGAGGAAGTTGACCCTTTTTCCTTTACTTTTTTTCATACGATTGTTGGTGCACAGCTTGGATTTTCTGAAGCATTTGATTTTTTCTTAATACCAAAATGATGTTTGCATATCACGTTCTGCGATTTTGGAGTCCACTGTGAGCCATCAACACTAAAAAATAATTATGCATGCAAGTTCTCGATATTTTATACACTCGATATAATTTTTTTCCAGCGTCAGCTCGATTTTTAAAATGTGAGAAACAAAGGCATTAAAATTGAGGTTATGTTTACTTACTTTTTTCTTTTTACAGAGAGTATGTATACATCTCCATGTTGGCAGAACGTTATTTTTACTATCAACAACACAACATGTGTAATTCTACATACTGCCCACTATACTGCGTACAAAATGCAATCAAGGCACATGGCTGCTAAAGTAACTACTCGCCACCCAGCGCGCTGCTATCGTTTCGCTCAACTCTCCAACCACTGAACTCTATATGATACTGGAACGAGCGCTACGCGTTAGACGGGGATACTTGTAGTTGGAGTCGGTACTCACTTGTCCCGCACGAGTACTATTGACTAACTATTGGCCACATTATTCTTGGTTAGCTTAATTTTCTGTTTCTGTTAAGTGTTCATTTTATTCGAATATAAATTGAATGCTGTATGAAAAAATAAGTGTGTAAAATATGTATCTGTAAAAGTGCAGATAATAAAATGACTTCTGATGAACATGAATATACTATAATAGGTATAATCAACAGAGATTGCCGAAATGGTTTGATAGAATTGTTTAAATACAAAATACAAACAGTTTTTGTGTTTTCCATTTCGAAAAACGAAAATAGTTTTTTTAATTTGCATTTAAATACTAAATGCAAAATAACTATTTTTAGATGCTCTTGTTAAATAAAATACTTTTGTCAAAACCAATTTTGCTTTTTTTTGTATTGATATCTAATTGCTTACGATTTTTATATGCTCACGACGCACAAACCATGAAGAGCCGATCAGTCGTTGTGCACAAGTGAAATAATCGCACGGAAACGACTCGGCGTCTTCGATTCTATCCTTAGAATTCAGTGGCTTGGCGATCAACGTTTGTATGCGAGATAGTCGCTCGTAGTCGCTATGAGTGCGACAAGATCATACCAACTTCAAGCACAACTATCTCTCTCACTCGCCGCTTCTCGCCTGAGGGATACATAGGCAGCGCTCGTTTCAGTATCATATAGAGTTCAGTGCCTCCAACCAGTGGCTCACAGCGAATACGGCCGCCCACGGACGAACATACAGGTCTGGAAGCTCTGCTGGGTTGGGAGGTTCGCTCATTGACGAAATTTTTTTACTGCAGTAGGCGCTAGGGGGGCCGCTATCTTGAAAGAGATGGTGGCAAAGTGCGGTGAAAGGCCCTGCGAGGGCAGATGGCATCTGCACTGCGAGCTGGTGTGAACGATTCGATTTTGAGGTTATGTTTAACTGGGGGCAAGATCGCAGCGCTGCGTGTGGCCATTTTCAACGAATTTTTTTAGCCATCAGGTACCCTGCCCCAACTACCCAAAAGTGGCGGAGTTTCCAGACCAGTATGTGAGACCTTGTGGCAGCCTCTTGGTGGCTCTGCTAAACGTAGCGTACTTCCAGCGGACCTTCGCATTTCTCCTTTTTGTCGCTGACAAGAGCGGTCCCAGCGAAGGTCCGTAGATAGACTACTGGAGGGAGTTTGGAGTTAGCTCGTAGATAGACTATTGGAGGGAGTTCAATAGTCTATCTACGGATCTTGGTCCCAGCCACGTATCGTATCACCGAGCAGAGCTCGCGCAGATTTTACGTAACTCATGGATTCACTGGACAATTTAAAGTACACTACGCCTAGCAGCGCCGCCAAGCGGCGCGCCACAGCGGCCGTATACGGGACCATCTCAAACTCGAAATTTGATAGGAGTTATATCTCCTGTCTTTAATTCGTCTTTACTGTCTTTCTTTGAAGAATAACAATTCTAGTCTTATCGTGTATGCTGTCGTGCGCGTTACGAACTGCGACTTATGGCGATACTCCGCTCAACTTGCTATAACCAAAGCTTAAAATTATCAGGTTTATGATTCTTAATTAATATAATGCATTATATGTAATTATGCGCGTAAGATGAAATAAACATTTAGATGTTCTACAAAATGTTCTTCATTCTGGAATCTCAAATGTTATTAATCTAATAGCAAATTCGTAATCAGCGACCCCGAAAACCCATTGGTGCAAATTTTGGCTAGATGAAGTGATTATTTTTTCAAAATGCCCACCATTTTTGGTGCGCTGTTTTGAATCTCATAATTTCGCTATCAAATTCGTAATCAGTGGCACCAAAACCTGATAGCGGACATTTTCTAATTATTCTTCTCACTTTTCGACTTTTGGCCAGGGATTAGGCCATTCTGAACCACTCAGCGGCATGACCATTGGCCGAGCGGTGGTTCAACCCTTCAAGAGATGCCCTGGCGCTGACCTTGGGAAATAAAAGAACCAGCTGGGCCGAGGTTCGGAAAACAAAATAAAAATAATACAAGCTCAAGTTTGGGTCCAAGTCGACTTCTCGTATGTACTGAGATGATAAATATCGGAAAATTTCTCAAAGAAAATATGATCATCGTAGATTACTATTTTTATCATCAAATGTTGTTGTACGCGTCCATTCCATGCTTTGTTCACGTGTCAGTCTGTTCATTTAATTTTCCTCACTTCCTACTTCAATCGACGATTTTACTATTCGTTACGTAACTTGATATGCATTTCTGTATTTGCATTCGATGTCCCCTATCGATTGGGTGATGTTATGAAAATTTCAACGCGATGGTTACCAATTGATGGCTGCTGTCTCATGGCCGATGGTTATTATTCATTAATCGATGCTGAACATTCATGTCTTATATGAACGATTGGTGCCCGAAGTCCAACGTGATTTCCAACGCTTTTGCCCATAGTGAAGGCCAAATTAGGTGAGGGATCAAGCCATAGTTGAATTAACTGATCGTCAATCCAATACCCACGATTCTGAATGTTAGTAATGGTCGTAAATCACTCCGTGTTCAATAACATATTTATAATAAAGCGAAGGAAACGTAATCTATAGATTTTCCTGTCAACTCCCTTTCTGAAATATTTATCGTTGGCGAGAATCGTATATCCACCATGCCTCGAGTATACGATGAGTACACCACTCGGTGCCTCTGTATGCGGGTAGCACCGTTGTGGCGTCTACAGCCACCGTAAAGCGATAAATTAAAACTACTGCCAACGAATAAATCCTCGGTCTCCTCGATATGAGGTTGGGATTGAATGGGAATGTTCGGAAAGTTGAAATATCGGAATCACCGTCTTTGTTATGTGTAATTTTCGCGTGGAAAAATTCTACCCAGGACTAAAATGACCGTTGGCATTGAATGATCTCATTAGGTACGCGGTCAAAAAATCTCCATCATTGTGTAAAGTGTAGAAACGTGTGTGCAGAATATATAATATATCAGTGTGTTGATTTAACACGATCGTAGTGTTGTTCTCACAGTCCATTTTCCAACACACAATAGTGTTACTTGGCACTAAAGTAACACTTTTTAAATGTTACTCTCAAATCTACACGAAAAATGTGTTGACTTTACACGACGAGTGTGTTAGATATGAAGCTGCTCGTCACTACTTGCGCGGGAAGCGGGTAGTTACAGTTGCTGTATGTCATGGAAACCAAAGAGTATATTTTCCTATTTTTTCTTCCAATTCGCTCTTCAATTTCATAATTTTTTGTTGCTGTTGCATTTGATAACCAATGAACCATTCGCTTTGATTCGAGTAATAATAACTGTAGCTTCACAGTTTAACGTATTTTCGGTCACTCTTGAGCTTAGGTCAATGTCTGGATGTTCGCGACAAATAGCCGACATTTCACTCATATCTCTAATGTTTTTTAATGTATTATAGTCACCGTCATGATAAATGTTTCGACGTATTATGCACACCCTTAACTTTACTTTCATCGCCGGATGGCATTTGTAATATTTTTCCATCTGCGCGTCTGGGGCAACTTAAGTATCATTCACAATTGGCTTAGTGCAGTGGTCGTACAGTGGTAGTGCAGAACGTAGTGCGGTGCAGAAGATTAAAACGTTGGATTCCATTGTATGGTGCACAGTAGATTACAGTGCCATCTACAATAATCTACTGTAACCATGCAATGGAATCGAATGTTTCAATCTTCTACGCCGCACTAAGTTCTGCACTACCACTGCACTAAGCCAATCGTGAATGATGCTTACGTGAGTAACAAATTTTTTTACTACTCGTACCGTATGGTAACTGGCACCCATTACTTCAACGACGGTATGAATACTGCAACTTGATGGCACTAGAGTCAAAATTTGTGTGCGTGAAGATCTGCTGGTATCATCATCATTACATTTTTTCTCAATCTGTGAATATATCGCTGAAATGATAATTCGCATTATTATCAACTGCCAATGCTTTTCTAAAATTATGAGCAACACGAGTAACTTTGTTGTTCAAATACGTGTCAAGTATACTTCTTTTGGCAGGTAATCGGAGATTGGTTTAATAATAAGAATGGTTGATTAATATCCGGAAGAGTGATATCCAGAGTCAGGTCAGACAGTGATGAACTACTTTGTTGAATAACTGATTCGGGAACACTCGAAGTTGCCTCCAGAGAAACGAAAAAGTTACGTACTGAAACTAATATAATATTGAAGAAGTACCTGTCAAATTAGTGTCTTGAGATTCGTCAACCTCAATGAGGTCGCTGTTAACATTTTGGTCATTTTCTAAACTCTCGTCGGGTTCGCAATCAGTTTCATCAGAAAAATCATCAGCATACTATTTAAGTAATTTTTCATAACATGCACTACATACACGGTGATCAGTTAAATATTCAGCAACGCTAAATATTCGCTAAAGATTACAACAACGATCTACAAATTTTGGTATTGTAACGTTTGTAGACGAAAAATGAAAGAATAAGCTGAGAATGTCAAATGCTCAAATATATTTAGCACTACTAAGTATGATATCTGCGACATACAATTACGATATGAACATTTAAGTAGTTTTCAAAACCTAAGCTCTATTCCTCAAATTCAGAAACATTTGAAAAACATTTGAAAAAAAGCAAACAAAACAAGAAAATAAATGAGAAACAAAAAGTAGGAAGTAAAAGGAAAACACGCACTTTAGAAACTCCAACCTTCCTGCGGTTAGGTGCGTAAGCAGACAATGACGAAACTAAGGGAGCTTCGGCAAATTGTGCTTGTTAAGGGAATGAACCACCCTAGAGGTCGAAAAATAGGCGAAGTTTGACAATTTTTTCCCCAGAAACTGATAAACATAATGAAACGTGGTAAAAAACCTTTGATTAATTAAGTAATGAGCAGTGTTTTTACATTGTATAGTAGCTGTACAAAAGAAAATGGCGGCTTTACAGCATTTTTCCGAAGATGTCTTTTTTTATGCCTCCACGGCCGAACGCTTTTCTCTCGTAATTTTGAAGATGGAATAATGAACCAAAAAAATTCGATTAGGTATATAAAGAGCTGCAACATTACGTAGCACCTTTTTTTAAATTGATTTTTGGCTGAACGGCGCCATATTGAAAAAAAGGTCGCAAAACCGCAAAAAAATCAGTCGAAAAATGTCAATGATAATTATAGTATGCGAGATAAAAAAATCTAACGTGCCGTTGTAGAGAAAGTAGTTCTGAATATGCAGGCCAAATTTCAAGTCGGTCGGACAAAAACTTTTCGAGATATCGATTCGGCCAGTTTGAAATTGCTGTTTTGAGAAAAACGCGTTTGAAGTTCGAAGTACTCGAATAGAACAGTGTAAGGGACCGCGATAAGTTCATAATTCGACGCCTTCCACATTAGTGCCCTGCATAAAACTTTGTACAAAAAAATTGTTTGTTCCATTCATTTTGCTCAGAGAATCTGCAGAAAATATTACTAAAGAATCAGAAGCATCAAGGTATATTTTTGTCCAAATCCATCCCACTTGACGTGGAATGACCTATATTTGGTAAGATCTGTCGTGCTTAAAATCAAAGACGGCGTTATAAATGGCTTCATAGTCGAAAGATCGACCTGCGATTAGAATCTAATTTTTGACGACCTTTGATATTGTGATCCAATGTCCTTGTTTCCTTTATCTTCGATTCTTCGCACACTGTTCTTCACGGGTCATTTTCTGTCGTCAGTCCATCGTGATTTTTCCTTTTCACTTCCTTCTGCAAAGATGTTTTCTTCTATTATTGATTCCCCATACTTTATCCCGAGTCGGTGATCATGCACTGTTCATTCTTTATTCTGCATCCTTCGTCGTTCATCACTCAGCATTTATCACCGGTTGTTCATCGTTCAACGTTCATAGATCACTGAGTCACGTTCGCTCGAATTTCGAAGGGGCAAAAGCCGCTCTATTATACGTACAATAAAGCTAAGTATATATAGCTATATAGCTATCGGGCCATACATGTATGCTTGATGGATCAATAAGAAATGCTCCACAGCAAGAGATCCTAATTTGAATTGAAACTGGAACAGATGATGAATCTTGATCTCAGTTGCATCAATAAATTTATCATCATTACATCCTTGCCTGCAGCGCCTCAACCAAATCATTCGACTTAGTTCAGTCGAAATTCAGCGACTGTCATCTCAGATGATTTTCACAGCAGCTGCTGCTGAATGGCTCTGACAAAACCACACAACTCGTACGCTTCACAAGTCCAAGACTAACAAATACAAAGTACAAAAACTCCCGTCATTGTGTATGGTAAACAATTTGTGTGTGCAGAATATTCGACATCTTAGTGTGTTGATTCAACACGATCGTTAATATGGTTCGATCAGTATTTACTTGAGTCAAGTCAAATTTAATTGGGATTAACAAATTGTTTTTCAGTGCATGTGACAATTCTGGGGTATTCAGGCACGCTGATCACGAATCCGAGGCCAGTAATCTGCGACCCCGAGAATCCCCTAGTATGAACTTCTTTTCAATTTTTTCGATTACTTTCGAGTTTTCAAAAAATGTGCCTGATTTCGTCTCACCTCGGATTTGTAATCAGAGACCCCAAAAATTATAGAATATGCAAGATCAGTTCGATGGGATAAGTGTAAGTACGAAATTTGAAAGTGCAGAGTTATATCCTACTATACTATTATAAACGCGAAAGTTTGTATGTATGTATGGATGGATGGATGTGTGTTACAATCTTTGATGACAGTTTACAGTATTATTGTTCGTCGATCAGAATAACATATAGGCTATAATTTATAACGATATTGAGTTAATTGGCCAAATTATAGCGATAAGTGTCAAGTAAGTCGGAAACCACAGCTAGTCCATCATGAAGCAAAGTTGGCCAGTCCTTGTTTTGCGAGTATATCCGTCATCAACAGTTAACACAGAGCTGCGTTACTTTCAGCATAGAGCTCTGTTAACGCACCACTGCACACGGAGTGTGTCGAAATAACACTAATTTTGTGTAGAAAGAGGTCGTTAACACGGATTCTAGTGTTGACCTTGACATTTTTTTACCGTGTATCTACAGCTAATGAAGGTATTCTGTGCGAAGCATTGCCAGTGCGATGCTAAAATTGACTCGCTCTTTCGCGAGTTACACTCAAGACTCGCATGCCGACGCGTTCTGTTTGAAATTCTACGACTCGAAACGATGGTAAGAAACGAAAACGGATCATGAAACTACAATATAGCTGTAGAAACGATGGAAAGTCTTCTTTCCATGCCGCACCCGAGGTATTCCAAGATGGTTTGGTTAACGTTCATGAGAAAATGCAATAACCGTGTTGGTAGGATCGTAACGTTGCCGGGACCAACGGAAGGTGGCCAAGGACTCCTTGGAACGGAGCCCTAGAACAATAAACCGTCCCAGAAACGGCCAATGTCACATACGCTCTTCGGCGCTCACCAGAAATTACGACACTATCATTTCTGCGCGTCTTTTATCCGCTTCATCCCGCCTCGCACCCCTAGCTTCGCTCCTACCCACAGCAGACCAGCCGGTTTTATCTCACGTTCATGAAGCTCATAAGCCGAAACGGCGAGCCGGCTGTCCCGCTGCGAAAACCAAAGTTGAAGTAACGACCGATGGAGGCGAACTCACGAAAGCTTTTCACAAAACTGTTAGCTCTTCGACGCCCGAGACTAACAATAAGATGATTTGCGAGATGATAGCTCTTGGTATCGTATTACGGACCGCGTCACGCTCCGCCATCATTTATCTCGCCATTCTTCTTCATTTTATCGCTTTCTCTAGTCAAAATACTTCGCATATCTTTTCCTTCATGCACGTTATTTGCGTTCTTGTCTCTCTACATTTCGTAAACTTTTTTACTCGTGGAATCGAAACGGGGCTCTGTGCAATTGACAGGTCAAACTTCCAACCCCTCAATAGAAGACAGATAGCATTTTCATACATCGAGCCGCTTATATCTACCAAGCCGGAAATGACCGTGGCACGAACCTCAAGTAATGTCAGACCTAATTTAAGTCCATTTCTTATTTTATGGTCTATCTAGATTCACAAAACGGTTGTATACCGGGCATTCCACGCCAGCTCGATTAGTGCTAAACCCCGACCATCCGAAAATCATTTCATGTTTTTTTCTAACATTCTACTCGATAAAAAACCCGACCAGATTTTTTTCAAATTCGTTTTATTCAACCATTCATTTTCCATAAATATTTGAGGCCATTTTTAAAAATCTGAAAAAATTCATAAAGACTCATTGAACGACACGAAACACGCCTGTTAAGGGAAACAAGGGCGGAATTATTATATTTTTTCTAGTTCTTTACTACTCAATTCGGAATTATGAAATTCTTAAACCCAAAATTAACACAGGAGCAAATCGTGAGCGCATCATTCCTAAAAATGGGCATTCGCAGTCGACTACAAGTGTTTATAAAAAATGAATGGTTGTTTGAAAAAATTTGAAAAAAATTCAGGTGGCGTTCTTTGCCGAGTGGAAAGTTGGAAAAGAACATGAAATGATTTTGAGTTGGTCGGGATTTAACAGTGGTCGTTTAATCTTGAATCAGCGAGACATTTCTTGTTCTCGGATTTGACAGTCGAGCTAGAATCTCGACTCGATCTTCTTTACACGAAATGCGATCTTGTTGACGTGACAACGCGAGCCCCAGGTAGGAGCAGCTACAATTTCAAAGTGACTTCAACCAAATTTTCTTGATACAGTCACGAAATTACATATTCAAGGACAATTTAAACTATGCTACCTGGTCATTGATACCAGAAAGCTCAAATCGGCTACAGTAACTACATTCACAGGTTACTATTACCACAAACCTTGCCGCAGTGACTAGAACAAGTAATTCCAAGTGCTTTTCTCGAATAAATTTTTTTTTTTAAGTTACCCTGACGAGGTACCATTTCTCTCAGTGTACTATTATGAAAAATTATTATTTAATTTATATTTAGCTTTATAACATTTTTTTCCACAGTCTTACAACCAGGTTATCATTGTGTATACTAGACTTGGTAATGGCTAGCCATATCCAGCCGAAACGTCGTTCTACAATAAAAAGAAAGTGAATTGATCGCGAGCTATGACTGCTACAGCTATGATTATTCCGAAGTACCGATAGCACAGTCAAGAATCCTCGAATCTTCAGAGATAGCAGAGAAACGAAATGTGGTCAATAAATCGGAATACGTGCGTTGCAAAAGACAGCTTCTGGCCCCACGATGATTGTCACGCTCATTTCCCGCTCACATATTTCATGTCAACACTCAATCTGTCAGGCGCATTTATCAACACCATCACTGAATTCATCACATCGATCACTGCTTTCATGTCACTTTTCCATCGTGTTTCCACAATCGCGTCATTCGGGTAAAAACGAACCCAATGCGGATCACTGTATGCAACGAAAGGATGGGGCGGCTGCTCTTTTGTGATGATCTCGACCCTTTCTCGTGTACGGGATCTGTCCTTTGTTTGCAAGTGTTCGCTCGAATAACAAACTATCCTGGATAATGCGTTCGCATAACTATAGTTACGCGATTACAAACCCGATTTCAGGCTTGAAGAGGATAACTACTTCGGTCTACTAACACCACATATTTCCTGCAGTACGATCTCGCAACACACGCTTTACAATGACCCTCCGTGGTACGTACACTGTTATTAGCAGTATCACATACCAAACATGTTTTGTTCGAGGAATTTTATGAAATTGGTTGCTGTTTGCGAATTTCCTTCAGCGCAAACGAACATCTTCAGTACCTCTCCTCAAGCGATATTTCGATAAAGTATTTTGCAATAAAAAAAATATTATCAGACATGATATCGTTAATGTGAGATCACATTCAATCGTAAGATGGTAAAGGTACTTAACCATTTTAACGATTCGAATGAGAGATCCTGTATCAAATTTTCTACAAGTAGAGGCTATCTATTTTTTATTTCAGTTCACTCCTGAGTTTCATAATTTTTTGTTGCTGTTGCATCTGATAACTCATGTGCCATCTTATTTGATTTGAGCAACAATTACTCTAGCTTCACAGTTTAACGTATTTTCATTCGCTTTTGAGATTAGGTCAACGGGACAAATAACCGATTCTTCACTGATATCCACAGTGTTTTTCAATGTATTATAGTCCCTGACATGGTAAATATTTCGACAGATTACGCACACCTTCAACTTTACTTTCATCGTTGAATGGTATTTGTAATATTTTTCCGTCTGCGCATCCAGAGCTACTTTCAACGACGTCCGCCATTTCTTAGACGACATTTACGCGTTTATATTTATCAGCTGATCAGAGTAACATTTTTTTTTTTGATCAGTGGTTCAAAAGACGCTCTTTTTCGTTTTCTTGCTCATAACTTCTTAAAAAATGATCCAAATTCCAATTTTTGTTTTCTCGTATACTTCTTAGATAAAAATACCAAAAGCTTGTTCGAAATACCTTCATATGCAATTTTTCAGTTTGTAAGTCAATCTTGTTTTTGAAACGGTATATGCTTTGCTAATTTTTTAATCATTTCTCACTGCAAACTTTCGTTCATTCTACAAATTTCAAGACCAAGTTGATAGTGAACCTATAATAATTAGTATTTTTTTTCTATTTTCCAAAATTTCGAGAGAAAAAAATGTCGACCATTAACTATTATTGAAACGACTTTTAAAATACAAAAAAAAAATAGTAATTATCATAAACCCATCGTAAACTCGGTGTTAAAATTTGTCGGAAATGAAAGTGTGAAATAAAATTCATCAAAATGATCGAAGAGTACATACAGTGTGAAAAATAAAATCAAAACCTACAAACTCAAGAATCGCATATGAAAATACTTTGAATAATTTTGTTGTATTTTTTACTAAAAAGCATATAAGAAAACAAAAATTTTGACAAAAAGAAATTTGAATTTCGAACATTTTTAAAGAAGATACGAGCAAAAACCCGAAAAAAGGCGTCTTTTGAACCGGTGATCAAAAAAATGTCAAACTTCACAAAAAACAGTTTTTGAATGGGTACTTGAAAATATCAAAAAATTAAGGAAATCAAAAATTCAAATTATTCAAGCTGACTGATTTGACGTGGAACGCCCCATATGCAAGGTACCCGTCGCGCGTTATGCGTTGAGAGCCGTTGTAAAAGCTCGCGGTAGAGTAGCTGTTTGTCATGTCAGTTAACGCCAGACGGAGTGCTACCGTATGTGCATTTAGGCCGTGCTTCTACCAGTTACCGGCCACTAGTTATAGCCGCAAATAGAATAAATGAAGCAAGTGAATGCTAACCGCGTTAATCACGGGTTAACTGCTCCCACCGCTAGGCTGCATCTCGGATACATAGGTGTGAAGTCAGGGTTATTAGCGTGTCTACTCGCGATAAATCAACACAACGCTTTGATTTGAGAATTAATTTTAACAAATGTGGAAAATGAATCATAGCCCGTTGGCAGTCAAGCGGCAATGTTGTTTTTAGAAATCGTAATTCGACGAGTATTTCTTATAGTTATTTAAAATTTGATCATCAATTCGAGCAACTCCAATTATTAGGCTACGTAGCCCGTAGCATTTTTCGCCATAATACTGCCATCTCTTGGCTATATTTTTTTATATATGGTAATACGATGGCGAAAAGATGGCTATAAACCCACCTATGGATTGTAGGGGTATGGAGAAGTATCGCTATGTATAGAAAGTGTCCGTAAAATCGAATACAATAAGATGGCGCTGCTGTAGCATAAGTTCTACATTTCAAAGAAAGCGCCACTTCACTTCACCGACTACCGTCAGGGACTAGCGTTAATTTCAGGCCTTCTCGTATGGTACATTAGCGCCATTCTGGTCACTTATCGAACCCTTATTATATACATTTTGGAGGAAACTTTTTCAGCTAAAAACCAATATGAGATACTTATTCTTCCCTCTACACTGCCTAAACCCCACCGTACAGGGCAACGTTTATGGGCCACGTATGGTGCCATCTACGGGGAAATGCGCTAACTACTCGAAACCACGTGCGTGACTCTTACCTACGGTTGGTATTCCCCCGCGAAAACCGCTTGGTCTACACAGTACCCATGTGAAGCTGGCCTGCAACTTTCGATATTTTGAATAATTTATACAGCAAAAATTTGCTCCCGATTTGCTCCGGAGAAAAACGAAAAAAATGAAAACCGAAAAAAATGAAATTATAAACATGTTTATGTTACAGTCAAAGTGTACATTCCAGAAAATGTATACATTTACCAGTCAATGCATATATTCGCTAAAATTCGTAGTTAAAGTATTCATTGTAACTGAAATGAACACATTACCTAGTGGATGTATGCATTCACGGGCTGCTTCTAGTCAGTGTGTTGTGTGTTAAATCCGTTGGTTAAATCGTTAAATTTGCCGGGAAACCTTAAACCTAACCTCTTTATTCGTGATGCACTGTGTGCTGTTGGCTGTTGCTCAATCTGTGCTGTTTGAGAGAGTACACACTGGCTGATTGTTGGATGGTAAGTGAGTTATTTAAATTATATGTGTCCATAGAAATTGGTTCGTTGAATGTATACATTAGCTAGGTAATGTGTTCATTTCAGTTACAATGAATACTTTAACTACGAATTTTAGCGAATATATGCATTGACTGGTAAATGTATACATTTTCTGGAATGTACACTTTGACTGTAACATTTATAAAGATGAATAGGTATTCTCATTCGCCATTTTGATTTCAGTAGAAACAGCGGGAGATTTAAATCATGAGCAAAAATGATCCCAACAGAAGATTGTATTGGAAATATTAGATGATTATTAGTGACCTTTGGGGATGGTTTGAAAAGTGGAACATAGGTATTTTAATAGTAAACGCGTATAACAATGATAATTTATTGGATATGGATTTTATTAACAGAGCAAAGTCTTACACAAAGAGAACTAATAAACGTTTTCAAATAATCGTGTTCAGAAATACTGCGCTTAGTTTGTATTGCATTTGATCGCTCGTAATCCTACAATTATTACTTCGTCAGCATGTGGTATCACAACTTACATCCTTCTTACGACTGCGTACCATTCCGATCAACCATATATTCGAAGTTCATACAATGGTTTGCAGTAATTGACATTATTTATAGGTAATTTATCGAATTCCTACGAGTCTGAAATAATTTTTATTTCTCTAGAAAAAGTTTTTAGCGATTGAAAATATTTATTTATAATTTCATAGTTTTACTGAATTACAGAATATTAATTAAAAATGTATAAAAAATGTATTGAATAATCTACAATTTACTAAATTTATAAATCAATATTTCCACTCACTAAAAACTTTTTCCAGAAAGCTAAAAATCATTTCAGATTCATAGAAATTCAAATAATTATCTATAAATAATGTTTAAAGTTGGTTTATAACTATCCTCCTTAGAATTTACTCAGTTGCCAATGTTCAAAGCCCGACAATGTTTCACCCATTAGGATTTCAAATTCGGTAAAACTATTTCAGAGCTTTTTTGTAGAGAATTAAATTTCCTGTAAGACTAAGCGCATCCAAATGGGAGACATTTTTTTCTCAGTTTTAACCTCAGAAATCGAACGAAAAATTTGTTTGCATGTTATTTATACGGAAATAAAAATGATCGAGTGTCTCGTGGAATTGAAACATCAAACTGGCCTTTTTTTATGCCTCAGAGAAACTTTTGAGCTGATAGGACTGGGGAAAAAAATGTTGGTTTTGTTTGGGACCACTCTAGTGCAAATCTTGCTGGTGGGTCATGGCACGTTCTCGAAGAACTGTGTCATCGATTATCATCGTCCTTATGATTCCTCCGATGTTCTCCATCATACGAGTTGCGTGGTCCATAGGGCAGAATCCAGCGGAAAAATCAATGGCGACGGCGCGGTAGACTCGGACGCAGTCGATGGTCGCGTCGCGCGCACATTCCTTCGTTCTTCCACAGTGCTGTTGCTCGTTGCTTCCACAGTTGTTTCCCATCAGTTCCATCGAAATTCCATTTCACTTCGCGTGACTCTCATCAATCTGTTTCCGAAACGCTACTCCCCTGCTATTAAAATCTCCTTTGGGCTCTGCGATACGCATCGATGCGATCAAGCAACGAAAGTGCCTAAGCCGCTCGGCCGCGTGAGTCTAACAATTAGCGATATTTATAATCATAAAATATGCTCGGAAACATCCATTCGCGAGCATCGTGTTATCAAAACGTGCAACAACGTATTTCCGTTGGCAATTTCGTCGAGCGATCTGCATTCTCCGCTACAATCTTCATTTTAGGGGTGTGCGAATATTCGAATTAACGAATTGTTCTTCACGAAGCGAACCGAATAACTCGATTCGAATTTCAAATCGAATAAGTTCGGATCATTCGAATGTGCAAATAATTCGAACGTCTGGAATTATTTAAAAAATTTAATATTTGTAGCATAATAAAGTCCTTTAAGGAAAAGAAACTTAATTTTACGTTTTAAATATTAAACAAGTGGGAAACTGTTTCTGTTTTTTTTTCTAAAAATTTTGTTTTTCATTGTTTGTAAATTGTAATCTATGACCTTGAAAGTTATTTTTAATGATTTACAGTAACTTAGACATTTTTGTATTATCGGTCCGGAAATTTGGGTTCTCTGATTACGAATTTGATATTAAATTAATGACATTTGAAGAACAATTTTGTAGAATAAATTTTATATGACGATCTATTAGATTAATTAAGAATATCACTCAAGTCCTCGATTATTGAAGAATAACCATCGGTTACAAGACAGCAGCCATCAATTGGTAACCATTGCGTTGAAATTTCATCAGATCACCCAGTCGATAGGGGACATCGAATGCGAATACATAAATGCATAACGAGTTACGTAACGAATAGCAAAATCGTCGATTAAAGTGGAAAGTGATGAAAATTAAATGAACAGACTGACACGTGAACAAAGCATGGAATGGACGCGTACAACAACATTTGACGATGAAAATAGTAATCTACGATGATCATATTTTCTTTGAGAAATTTTCCGATATTTATCATCTCAGTACATACGAGAAGTCGACTTGGACCCAAACTTGAGCCTGTATTATTTTTATTTTGTTTTCCGAAGTTCGGCCCAGCTGGTTCTTTTATTTCCCAAGGCCAGCGCCAGGGCATCACTTGAAGGGTTGAACCACCGCTCGGCCAATGGTCATGCCGCTGAGTGGTTCAGAATGGCCTAATCCCTGGCCAAAAGTCGAAAAATGAAAGTTGCAATATCGACGTTTTTGACATGGATTCTTGTAGAAGGGAGCTTGGGGCATTCAGATCGCATAAGCTGAGATCAGAATATTGTATACCTGTTTTTCTGGGACTGGCGCGAGTTTTGCTATGCACAGATTATGATCTTTTCTATTCTGACGAATCGTTTTGATTTCGAAAATTCGTCGAGTAACGATGTGACGTATCGAAAGACAATCCGTTGGATTCTCATAACCGATATGACGGAAGCGAGTTGGAAGGGAGCGATCAATTTACTGAAGTGAAAACCTGGTGATACCTAGGAGTGTGCGTTAAGTTGGATCTGCGGGGATAGCGCGGTCGTGGTGAATAGTGATAATAAAGGTTAGGTCAGACGAGCATCAGGCGTTCATCGAATAAACGTCATTCGCCTCGTGCGCTGACATACCCATTCCCAAAAAATCAACCATTTTTCGCAATCAAACTAATACGCAGTCACGAAGTCGTGTTTATTCAATATGAGGGTCATTGTATACATTTTTTTTCTTCCAAAGTTGTTAATTTCAAATACATGATAAAACCGGGCATTTTCGAATATCTTGATGCTTACACCACACCACGCCACTTCACACCACACCACACCACACCACACCACGCCGCACCGTACTGCACCGCACCACACCGCTCCGTACTACATTGCACTACACTACACCACACCACGTTACACCATATCACACCACACTACCCCACGCCGCACCACGCCACGCCACACCGTACCCACTGCACCGCACCGCACCACACCACACTACACTACACTACACTACACCACACCACACCACACCACACCACACCACACCACACCACACAACACCACACAACACTACACTGCACGGCACTGCACTACACTGCAGTACATTACACTGCATTACATTACACTGCACCACACCACACCACACCAGACCACACCACACCACACCACGCTACACTACACGGCACTGCACTACACTGCAGTACATTGCACTGCATTGCACTAAACTGTACCACACCACACCACACCACACCACACCACACTACACCGCACCTCAACACACTACACCACATCCACCATACCACACCACATCACGCCCCACCACGCCACATAATTACCATTACCGTTTTCTTTTGGTACTTCGGGACAAACCATAAATACGAGTAGTGTTAGAGAAGGGCAGTTGTGATCGTCGAAGTCAAGACAAATATCGAAATTCGAGAATATATACTTTGTTATCTTAGGTACATGTACATACATTGTTCATTATGGACTACCTTTAAGGAAGTACATAGCAGTTCCGCGAAAACAGACAGAATCAGGTAACGTGTACATATCCGCGCGCGCATGTATGCTTCACAATTCTATGTACAGAAAAACGTAATTATGACAGGAGACATTGTTGTCGTCGTTTGTTCCTCGAAGATAGTACGTCAACTCGCGCGGTACTAATTATCAGTCCAGCAGAGTCGTAACGGTATTTATTGAGTTTATCCCTAGTTAGGAAACTCTTCCTCGATCCAACCACCAATTTTTTTCGTTGTCTCTGAAAATTCTGAAAAATCTCTATACTTTTCTACGCGTTGGACGGACGCTCGGTGAACTTTTTTGGATTCTCTGGCGCTTTGACGCCGAAGTTACATGTCTACTAATACGTTTCATTTCGACACTTTTGTTTTCTTGAAAAGATTTCAGGTTGAATTGTGTGCCAAATAGAAGTTTCTCAATTAAACATGAGACTGGAACTACAGTAAGTTCCAGCGAAAATAACGTATTTTTTTCGCGACTAGAAAAGTCTGGAATTTTTTCAGAATTTGCAGATATATGGGAAAAAATAGGTGGCTGGATCGCGAAAGAATGTCTCAGTTGATAACTCAAATCATCGAGACGCTAGAACTAAGTCAAAAGGGACGCGGGAAAGCTCGACAATTTCCTCCACATCGATTGTTGATCGCGATGAGAATAGTATTAATAATGAAGCTTCGATTGAAAACAAATTACAGATACTCGAATGATACGAAATCTGGATAAGCAAGATGGAGAAACGTCGGTCGTTCGACGATAGCCTATATGATCAAGCACTACCGATCCCAATCCAAACATTTCTCTGGAGACAGACGAGGTAAGATGAAATATTCTCGAATCGATCTCGCTTATATTAATATGACGATGTACACATAACTCGTACCGAGCTCAACGTCGGTCTCATATTTTGTTCCCAGTCCATTTATACGCGCCAAGCTTGGGAAGCTTCACGAAACATCATGTATGGTAAGATGCACGTTTTACAATCACCAATTGAACACGTAAACGTTCGTTCGCTCAAACGATACGATGTAAATACCATAAAACTTATGATATAAAACTAAAACCATACCTAAAACTATCGATCTGTGCTTTTATAAATATACGAACATATCATATATAAGCATATATATGAAATATTAGACGATAGTATGTCTGTTATATCGCTTGCATTTGACATCATTGCTATTGACGCGTGCTTCTAAATTAATCGGTACGAAGTTCGAAAATCTACATCGATACGAAATTTTCAGACACATCTCAAGAAAAAAAGATTATAATTATATATAAGAAATTGGCCCCATATAAATAAATAGAATTCTACATAGTTCCGTATAATTATTTACAATTTTTTTGCAATTTCGTACAGAATTGTTTATAACTATGTATACTGATATATAAATTATGTATAATATCGGGTCAATTTTTTTCATATTTATTCATTTATTTGTTTGAAAAGGGATTTCTCTCCAGTATAGTTTTGTCTATAATAGTAACGAATAGTAATTCGCTATTCTTTCTTCGAATAACTTTTTTACCTGAACCACCTTGTATGATATGAATCTATAGCATATAATTTTTCAACAATAACATTTACTGCTCTGTGTTATGATATTCTTTTCACTCGACCTATTGGATGTAAATCATGTTGGGTAAATCTTCTGAATCGCGGACTTTTGGGAAAAAGTGCTCCAAATTATTGTGAAATATTGTTCATAGATGAAAAATGATAAATTATGCAATAATTCTCGATGATGAATATATATAATTATAATGATCTTTTTTTCGCGAGATCTCGCCGTGTTATGCTTCTTGTGATGGAAGTCGTTCAGGCGAGGAGAATCGGTTGCATCTACTCGCGGAATCAGAGAGACGCGCCGGAGCACGAACTCCGTGAACTTCAACGACTTGAAGTCGAGTCAAAAAGAAAAAGCACCAGCAGATCGTTTCGGAATATCCTCAATCGGCGAGAAAAAAAGCTATTTTTTTAGCAGCGTTAGCACACGTTTCAGCAATGAACAACGTTAACAAAAAACAAGTAGAGAACGGGTGAATTACATAATTACCAAACTGCACTGTAATACCCACTTGAGTCAAGGCAAACATAAGCAATTTGACGGTGATATGTGTTCCTATGGCTGCCCACGAAATGGCTAACAACTGTAACTGTACGCCTACGTTGTACGTTGTGCCTGACCTGCACTAACAAAAACTACCCCTCCGTCATGTGACCACCTCCAACGTTACACCTGCCCACAGTTTTGTCAACATGCGCCCGGCCACCATGTAAGTTAGCTTCGCGCTCGCGCTTTTGCTCTCTCTCTGTCTTTCTCTCTCTGTCTCCCTCTCTCCCTCTCTTCCTTCGCACTTCCTACTTCCGCTTTCTGCTCCAGTCTACCTTAGGATTATTCTTCGCATAGTTTTATTTTATTTCAGTTTAATTTTATTCTAGCTTTATCGTGTTCTGTGATACGTTGTGTCCGAGTATCCCTGCGCTGCTCGCTTATTGTCTTCCATACCGGCGCAATGCTCTCCTTTTCTTTGTATGTAGCTGTAATACGCCATAAAGGACCCCGAGTTCTATGTCTACGTTCATACATTCATTCATTCATTCATTCTCCCTCTCTCCTTCTCTGTTTCTCTCTCTTCTCGTAAACACTGTACATTGAAAAAAAAGGATAGCTGCAGTAACTATTTTCTGGTTAGTCTCCGCATGCTAGATCTTTGTACTCCGTATTATAGTAGTATTGTGAGTTGAGCCATCTTGGATCGTACCCAAACAAGCATACATCGCAAAAAGATTGGCCAGATTTCAACTCGTTCGAGTATCGTATCGAGAACGAATATCGGTGTGCTTCGGAAAATCGAAAATTCGGGGCTCTAGGTCGTACACGATACAATTCGATCGAACAACATTCCAGGAGATTCTTCCGGTGATCAACTGAGTCACGAGAGTTCCTAAATTTTGGTACATTGTTCAAAAAGCAAGGTAGTTCGTGTATATGAAATTTCACGGTCAATTTGGCCAATTTATCATCGTCAAATTCGTAATCGAACGTTTTTCATCTCGAGCAAGCCGCAATTCACACAAAGAAACGACGTATACGTAGATCAAAATATCAGAATTTTATAAATGACATAAATTCTATAAGATAAAAAAAATGACATATACATGTAAAATTGGTTCCTTCCTGCAGTTCTCGTTTATTTGGACAATTGAATAGCGAAACGAACATGGTCTTGTTAAAACCCGTGATGAATGTTTATTTTTGTTTCAACATTTCACTCCACATGTTTTGGTAGAGCGATAGTAATTGTCATCGTCGAATTTAGATGGGGTGATTCGTGACGCGTGCTTACATATCAGTAGTGCATGCTTAGCCACCGTACTTGTTAAGAAATATGTGATCGGTATTCTAGTTTTGAGAAATCTCTACAAAGACGAGAGACCATTGTCACGCGAATCTGCATTACGAAATAAAAACATATTTCAGTTTCGAAACTTATTTTTCGGATTGAATCGTAGTAGAGGCTGCGCACGGTGCATGAGAACTCGTATGCGCGTCGTGTTGATAATAATTCTTGGCTAATATTATAATTAAATTAGAAGTCCTAATCGCTATTCGTTGTATACAGGGTGTATCGCCTCATCTATCCAGAATGGGCGGGATTTAGTCGACGCGAAGCCGCGCCCCTATAGCCAATCAACGAGCATAAAACTTTCGTGGACCAAAATTCTCACGAGAATAGAAGATACAACGAGAACAAAATGTTAACAACGATTTAATGTGCTTGTTAAGTCGGCCTCGCGTCGGCTAAGTCTCTCCCATTCTGGACACATGAGGTGATACACCCTGTATATTCTATCGTTCGCCATTGACGTTAATCATAACGTTTTGCCATATCAAATATGCCGCCATTCAGGAAATGAAAGAAGCATGCAAGGTGAGCTTACGCGTACTTATTTTTTAACTCTCCATAGTCACGCTACCAAATAATATCACCGTCGTCCCACATGGGTCAATTCGACCCAGTCGGTTTTCAAAAAGCAATCGTGAGAAAACTGTCGCTCCAAACTATTTAGAAAAATTACGGAACATGCTTCAAACTTACTAAATTATGTACGTAAATATGATTTTTGAAAATAAAAATTGCAATTTACCGAAAAAAAAATCTTGCTGGGGTACAAATGCAAGAAAGACGCTTTTTCGCTTAAAAATCATAACTTTGTCAATTTTTAATATTTTTAAGCCAAATTTGAACGTTACACTCCAGAGAAATGCTACTTTCGAAAGAAAATAGTACGATAGGGATCAAACTTTTAGTAAACGGCCAGAAATCCCATTCACACTGGGAAATATTCGAGATACTTAAGCCTAAAGTTGGCGCATGGGTCAAATTGACCCAGTGTGACTACGGAGGGTTAGAAAAGTGTTTTCTCCGGTTTCACGCTGCGTCACGCTCTTTCCAGTCCTTCGAGAAAGTGCTCGTACAGAACTTACATTTTGGACTGTCACCTCCGTTGAACGAGGCACTGGATGCTATTCCACGATGGCGTCTCATTCAAGCTGCACTCCCGCACGTCTTGCACGCCACGGCAAACCTCTTGCAAAACAGGTAAATATGCGAAATTCATCGAGAGGCATATCAAATTGTCATCCAACAGCCGGGGAACTTTCATTGCATCGATGAAAGTCATGTTTTCTAGGATCATTTGGCGACAAAACTATAATAGGGACCGATTAAGAAATTGACTCAAACTTTGATCACATAGCGAAGGAATAGATAATATAATTCACCAATATTTACCCTGGCGAAAAAAGAACTTAATGGGAATTTATTTTTAAACCTTGCTTATGAAGACGTTGAGGAGAACCTTCTAGTCGGTGGTTGAAATGATAACTTCCCTCGAGATCATCTCAAATGAATCGAACAGAAAGATCTATAACTTGATATACTTTTCACTGCCTTTCGAGCATGAAGGATCGGAGAGCATTGAATTGGCTATTGAAAGCGCCGTGACTTGATGACGATGGTGCTGACTTTACTGGCTCACGAGCACTTAGCTTATAACTCATTCTCGTCGGTCCCACATAGCGAGCTCTTGAAAGGATCGTGACTTGATGACGATGGTGCTGACTTTACTGGCTCACGAGCACTTAGCTTGTAACTCATTCTACTCGGTCCCACATAGCGAGCTCAGCCCATAAAGTGAATGACGGGCTTTCTTCGCATACACTAAGAAAACAATCTTGTTGCGGTAACAAGAATTCTAGTTGGATCCCCCAGAACACACGGTTACATTAACAAGATCGATACTGTAAACGTATCTCGTTACTGGCGCTGGTGTAGCCATGTTGATGTTAACTTGGCGAACCTTGTAAGATCAATCTTGTTGGAATAGCAAGATTTACCGTGTCGATTTTGCAAGATGACATGTCTTCAAATTTGAGATGAAAAATGGCAAGGAGTCGACATTTTTCTTTTCAATGTACAAAAATCTTAGAATGTACTTGTCATTTATTAGAAAAAAACCAACTGATCGACTGTAACTTTTTAGATTCAATTCCAACATACATGAACCGCGCTTCGAAGTCCAAATTTTACTGAGAAAAGCGATATTATCACCTCAAAGAACATAATTCTACTGCCCCATTCATACGAGGTGCTAATTCAAGTAGCTCCATATCCAACAATCATACCACCATGTTGTTTAATAATATCGAATCAGGCACACAGTAAGAGCATGCGCATATATGTATATATGCATCAACAAGGTCACCATGTTGAACTAACGTGGAGCTGCCTACAGGACCGATCTTGTAATTGCAACAATACTGTTTTCTTAGTGTAGTCAAGAAGATTGATATACGTATATATGGGGCATTCCACAGATAATTGAACATATTTTTTTAGAAAGGACACAAACATGCAGAGCCTGGGAACGGTTGAAACGAAGCTACTCTACACTTTGCATTGGATCATCTTAGATGCTGCCGAGGAATGCGCCGTTGCGGATGCTGAAGCCGGGATTTACCACACAAATCCATTCTATTACTTGTTTTCCGTCCCCACAATGTCTGTGAGTGTTCGCTACTCGTTTATATCTATCGAGGATCCTGACCCAACTTTCCGGTACAAATGTCTGGGCGTTTTTGATTTCGCAGCTCTTCATTTATCTCTTCGCGCCTATTTGCAATCACCTGAAGGAGTCCGACTTCACGAGTAACTTACGCCTAGAAAACGGCCTAAAGATGTGGTCTGCGCTATGGGAATGTCGACACCCGGACACTCCGTGTTTCACGGCGCACTGCAGGCCCAAATCCCAAGCACTCTGGACCCGATCGATGAAACTGTCCAAGCACAATCAGCAATTCGACGACGTCTTCGTGGCAAGTAAGATCTTCGAAATGTTCATTTCCGTTCGGCGAATGTGAACCATACAATCCGTATGTTAGTTCCCGAGCTGTTCCTGAGCTCGTGCATAACGAAAAATTGTCAAATATTTTCCAAGGAAAAAGTACGAACGAGGAATTCTTGGAAACCGAAAGTCCACCGAGCCAGTCGGCAAGTGTCTGCTTCTCTGATCAAGGAGTTCCTTTACCCACCAGACAAGTAGACGAAGAGGTGAGCCCTCAAAGACGTTTCGAACATGTTGTATGAGTCATGCTAAGTTGAGAGGTACTCGCTCGTTAAAAAGAGGAACACGTTATAAATGTTAGAATTTGAATCAAATTGTATAACTTTGTTATCCTAACAACTAATTTGTGCATATCTGGAAGATGACCCATCATTTTCTTGATTCTATCTTGTTTCAGAAAAAAAACAGGGTAGAGCTCGGTATAGAGGAGAGACTAGGTGTACAGGGTAGGCTATTTTGTGACCAGAGGAGGGGTGTTAACGTTACTTTATGAAACAAAACGAATGATTATCTTGAAACTTTTCTTCGTTTACGAAGAAATACCAGAGATCTCAGCTGCTACTTACGCGTTATGGCGAAGTCATCTCTCGCTCAACTTTTTTGCGCACTTGGTGTCAGAGTATAACAGAGGCCAAAAAGAGCTCACCATCACTAACGTGGTTGATTTCGCGACACAGTTCGGAATTATAATTATATATTAATTTGAAGAAAATAGCACTTTTCCGCCCTAGGACTTTACTTTCCGCCCTAGGGCTGTACTTTCCGCCCTGGAGCGTAAAAGAGCCACTTTTCGCCCGCAAAACATGCACGAAAAAGCGTACTTTCGGTGCAGGTAGGACAAAAATAATAATAATAACAATCGCAGCAATAATTTAACATCGACTTGAACATAACACAGATATCTCTCAGCATAATAAATAAAAATGTAAAGACAGCTGAAGCTTTTTGGTTCATACAGATAAAAATCAACGGAAAATAAACATGGAATCAAATTTAGACGCAATGTCTCGTATACATTAATATTCTCATCGAATGAATTGAAAATTTTGAAATTCTTTCTAGGTTTATCACAGATTTTATAGGATATTAATTGAGCTTCATTATCTTTTTTAACACTCGTGCACGTGGCTGTATAACGGTATTCTGTTTTTGTGTATAGAGGTTTGAATTTTCTAGAAAAATGTGATTCTATATCGTGGACGTGAAATTACCTCTCAACGTAGAATGACCCATATCATGAATAACGAGACAATATGAAATCTCTTATTTCTGCAGAGCAATTGGGTATCCTCTCCCAAAGACACAGTGTTTCCTGAAACGATTCCTGAGGAAAGTTCCAGTACCGAAGATGAACACGTGGTGAGTGCCCATGATGACTTTCGACCTCAAGGTCATTGATGCATGGAGAAGGAAATCGATCTGAAAATTTAGCCGAATTAAAGACGGTCTTGGTAAAAATGACGTCGGCTCTTAAATTGATGACTTTTGAAAAATGTGAACCTGTTGTAAACACGAAGGAAATCGATCTCGATGTGACGTTGAAGATCCTGGCGTAAAACTACAGCCTCGCGGTGGTAAAAATGGAGACTACCTACTTTTTTTTGATAAAGATGACGAAAAAATATTCGTTCAGCTGAACGAAATTTAATTTTACTCGCCACATTTTGATAAATAATTCAAATCAAAGATCAATACAGCTGTAAGGCACCATGAACGGATGACTTGATTTTGTGAAAAAAAATCGCTTTTTTACATTCAATTTAGTGAAACCACGTCGAATGAGACAACAACGATAAAATGTACTACTCTTAAAAAAAATAACCATCGGTTGCTTTTGATACATTGTGCGACGTTTTAATTGATAAAAACATACAATTTATACGGCTGTAATTATAATCCGGTGACGGGGTAGTTATTTTTTTCGAAAAGGCAGCTCCTTGCCTGGACAAGAGATTATGTAGGATCTTCTTCGCTCGTGAAGAAATTCGGAAGTATTTAATGAATTATTAAAATCCGACCTCGTTTCTACCTCGACTGTATCGGTAGCATTTGCAAAATAATTCTATATACCGCAATTGTTTGTTATTTAACCTTTCAGGTGATATTCAGGCTACCATCTCTCACGGAGTCTGAAAAAGCTGTGGATAGTGTTAAAGAGGTATCTACAATATTTGTGGTACGTGTGTTCTGATGATCACGGCAACCGGCTTCGGCTGTTCTTAAAGCATTCCAATTGTGTCATGTAACTCGATATTCACGAATTAGTCCAGTCAGATTAGGTTGTCATCTTGCATTGAATTATGGGGTCCTTATTTTTCCAGGCATATGTAGGGGTGGACTTCTGAACAACGCCTAATAAAGTACCATTAATTTCAGTCGCTGCGCGGCGGGGGGGGGGGGGGGGGGGGGAGAGGGGGTCCCAAATGTCACTGCTTTCAGTTTTCGACGTTTATCTCGAAAACGGTGCGTCGCACAGAAAATGTTATACTTTTTAAAATGGAAGCTGATAAAATTTCATTCCAAATGATATACCTCTGTTTGCGTCTACCTGTTGCCGTTTTCGAGATATGAGCCGTTGAATATTAAAATTTTGTCAAAAAAAAGTGGTAGCGGATCAGGTATCTGGATAACCACCTCTCTCTTTTCCCTCCCATCATACAAAAAGCTTACTAGTGATGAAGTATACATAATGTATCAATTATACAGTTTATACGCACTCTATGCATCTCATTGGACAGCATACAAAGTGAGTTACAGACTGTGCGGAACTTGCGTGACGAGCAGTCAAAAAGTACCTACCCTTGAAATTTTACCCTTAAAACGCTCTAAGTATTTACCGGGTGTAGATAACTTAGCACGACGATATACATTTTTGAAGAACATTTTTTGGTTTACAACTATCGCACTCACAGGAATAACCCATAAAAGTATTGAGGTGGTATACTTTATCAGAGATATGAATAAGAGTCCTAGTCGACGGAGAGGGACTATGGGAGGTGGTGGGATGGCTAAGAAGTGTGACGAGGAACAGGGAGAAAGTCGAAACAGAAACAGAAAATAAAGAAAGGAAAAGGGAAGACGAGGGGAGAGAGAGGCAATGCCAGCGTATCCATAGAATAGGCTCCAGATGAATAGAAGTAACGTAGACATCCAGATAGAGTAGACCGAGGGTATGAGAGTAAGGCGAAAAGTAGAATATTCAAAACAGAGCCCAAAAATTCAAATTTCATTTTTATCTAAATCCTTCGTTCAGCTACTAGTTATATTTACCTACTAATATAAAATATTTGGTTTGACGAGGCCAGATGAAGCTATAACGAATTATCGTGCCCGGGAAAACTGGTCCCACCGGCTGAATATCCAATCCTTTAGGATGAAAATTTTCCAAACTACTGTTAAAATGTTTCTCTTCGATGTACTCAACATGTGTAATGAAATAATTTGCCTATAATGTGAACAAAAAATCTAGAAATCATGCTGTTTTGTGTAACCTCTTAACGTTACATGTTTTTCTCATGGCGCAACACACGGAAAAACAGCAACGAATACCGACGCATATCCGCAGTCTGCTACTTTTTTTTTTACCATGTTTCCTGCCGTTTTAGGGCGAAGCCAGTATCTTTCACGTCACCATGGGCCGTACGACTATTTCGAACAAATCTACACTGACTATCGAGCAAGTCACAGCTATTTCCGGACTAGACACGAAACAATACCAGATGAAACCCGTCGTTCAGCAAGCCGGGTTGGTAGCACGCCGAATCTGTTTCCATCACGATAAAAAATGCTCCTTCTCATTTTTCCCATTTCTCATCAGCAGATCTCTGGACAAGGATTCACTCGACAGTTCGAAGATTGCTGGAAATCCACCGAATCTGCACTCTTCGCCAACAATCCGATCAGCGAACAGAATTGCCAGTCACGCGTTGGTCGTCGACATCTGTGCGGCAACGTTCCTAGACGTCGCGGTCCTCAGATGTCTCTTCGTCTCCCAATGGCACGAGGAGGGCGTGTTTTGGGCACTGCAATTCTTGTATCACCGGTAAACAGACCACTGTTCCAATTATACAGGACCATAAAACTAATCAGCCAAACAACACAGACCAGACTTCGCGCACCTTGTGCTTCAGAGAACGCCAAATTCGAATCTGGTGTCCGTTTGACTCCAACGAGTCACAGTCAAGGTCATTCCAAGGTCAAACGGAGAGATCTCAAAAACATATACATATATAAGCGCATTTTCATGTCTTTCCACAGCATTTTCTCTATTTTTATCTATCAAGTCACAGTCAAGGTCATTCCAAGATCAAACGGAGAGATCTAAAAAACACACATATATATATATAAGCGCAGTTTCAGTTCTTTCCATAGCATTTTCTCTATTTGACCTTGGAATACCCTTGACTGATTTTGGCTGGATTTAGCTCCATTGCCACCTCAAGGTTGGAACCAATCGCGAGATTTGGAACTGTTTAATTTTTCTTATCGCAATATGTTTATTTGCTTACTTCGAGTTTCCTCCCATAAAATTTTCGACTCGAAACTAGTTGACGAATGAAAGTTGAAGCACAGTAAACAATTTTCCGGCAAATTTAACACGAAAATTTGCGTTAACGACTTTTTGAACACGAAATTAGTGTTATTCGAATTTCACTCGAGGTAAAAGAATTCGTTAGATACCGAGATATTTTTTCAGATTGAGAGAAATGAACGAGGAGGGTTGCACACAGCAGCAATCCCGAAGACGGAGTAATTCGTTGCCGATTCCAAAAATCGAGGTGTCCATTTATCAGAGTCCCGAGAGCAAGAAAAAGGAGGAATATAAAGATTTCATCGAGGTTCCGGAAAGTAAAGACGTGTCCTTGCTGGCAGGTAAATCCAGACGATGGCGTGCTCAATCGACCGAGGCCCTTCACAACCTGTGCCCTTAGAATTTGCAAATTTTCCAGAATCCACGTGCGCCACGAAGATACCGGAAGTGAGTCACACCCGACGTTCTAGCGAGAAGGTCAAGAAGCGTATGAAAATGGCAGATCTTAAAGCTTTCGTTGAAACGAAATTACTTTCCAAATCGGAGAAGACTCTGGAAAAAATTGGCCAAGACGATCCTAAACCCCTATACGAACCGGTAAGCCGTAAATACGATCGCGTCGGTCACGCCTGAAGAGCGCACATTCCGGAGATCACTATTTATACGTTGCAGGAACATCATAGGAGCCTGGATACAGGAGACGATCATCTTACACGACCAGCGTCCACACATTCGCGGATCTTCGATGCCAAAGACGTCGACAGAATCAAACATCCCACAAATTTGATCAAGGGAAAAAGCATGCCGAGTCTGAGGTAGACCAAAATCCAATACCATTACTGATTACCTCGATGAAAACTTAGCCAGTACTGTGAAACAGCGAAATGAGTGCATCGCGTCGTCTCGATTCACGATAAAAGTACATCGAGAAGCATAATCAATTTACATCCAAAAGATGTAATTACGTCTCAGGGTTTTGTCGAGGGGAGGATAATCTAGCGACGTTAAGATAAACCAATATGGCTACTTCGGCGCTGTCAATGCCTGATTGCCCGAAATTTAATAGGCCAATTACAGCTGAATATCACTCATTGTCAGAAGTGGATATTTTGTTCTCGAGTGGTCCTGAAGACCTTAGCAATAAAACCACTGACAATAAGTATGAGTGCCTTGGCAGTTCTCACCGAGATTCGTTAAGTGAAAAAAAAGATAGCTGCAATAACCATTTTCTGGTTAGTCTTCGCATGCTGGATGGTTGTGCTCCGTATTCTAGTAGTATTGTGAGTCGAACCATCTTGGATAAGCGCGGTAACTATCTATCGGTGAGCTGGCGTTAGATGGGGACGGTGGCTCTCCGGCATACTAATGCTACAAGTGCAATAGATAGGGATGGCAACTATCCCGGGATTTTAGGTCAAGTCGTCATGTCAAAGCGAACGAGTAGTAGAATTGTTCCGACTTACCTTCGAATATCTTTACGTACTTTTCAAGGTCCCCCTGGTTTAATTTTTCTTTCACCCTCTGGTCCATGTTTTCAACGCGAATTTAAATCGATAAACAGAGCCAATGGGGAAAACGATGCCCGCGTATGATCGCGACATACGCAGTCGACGCGCCATTCGCATATGTACCGCGTATCGATAATAATTATTTAGGGCAGTAGATGCTGGTAGCGCGTATCCGCTGGGATAGGCGCGACAGATATCTAAGGGATCGCTGGAGCGCAAATCTTGATGCTTACCACGGCTATCCCATGCAGCCTTGCTCGGAAGCGTTATAACTTGGCGTTCGCGGCCATACGGATAGGGACAGCGACGATCTGCCGATGGCCATCCAAAGGACGCTTGCTGCGATTGTCGTTTTTTTTCACAGTTTTTAAAAATAATAATCGAGCTATATATTCACCATCAGCCAATGAAATTTTTAGGGTCTAGTTTCAGTTGGTAGGATTTAGAAATAAAAGGAATATCCATGCTCTACAAACAGTTTCGCTAAGGGTCAGGCCGCTTGAGATGAATAGCGTTGTATATCATTACAGCTGGAAAACGGAAAAAGCTACTTGAGAAAAGTTTTGAACGATTTATGGGTTGAGAAACTGTTTTTTTACTCGACTACTACAAAATGACCATATTCCATCCCTGCAGCGAGGGCAGAAAGTAGTCAATTTTCGACCAGAAGGATAAAAAAGGGATATTGCGAGCCAAAAAATAAATTTCCAGGCAGAAAAGTAGATTTGCAGGTAGAAAAGTAAATTTGCGGGCAGAAAAGTAATATTTAGCGGGCAGAAAAGTAAATTTGCGGGCAGAAAAGTAATTTTTAGCGGGCAGAAAAGTAGATTTGAAATATTGGCACGTGTTATTTTCTTATTCTATAATATTTTTCATCAACTTCATCAGTACATTGTCGTATATTATAAATATTTTGACCTAGTTTTCAACCGAGACGATTGTCTTTCCCTACGTGGAATGTGGAGATATTATTATATTTGGGCTCTGCATAAAACTGTGCATCATCGTAATATTGTTACGTGAATAAGGCTATTAAAATGATAACGTTCCCTATTTTTTCCGTGGCAATCAGTAATTTAGTTAATAAAGTCGATAATACTTGGCCTTGTGTAATATACGATGTATATTCATACAGTGTATTCGTGTAGTGAAAGTACTCCGAACACATTTGAAATTCGTTCTTTGCAGTCGGGGGGGAGGGTGTCCGTCGCCAGATCTCCCCGGCGGGGCCTCGCCCTTACACCCTGTATCGTTCTTTGAATATATTATGATATATTATTTGAGTAGGGAAGATCGGGGCACGACGGACCCCTTAAGCCTTTAAATTATTTTTTGTCATTTTCAAACACTGAGTAGGTACAAGTTGTTTTCGTCTATCTTGTACCAATTCATAATTGATTTGCGATACCTCAACAACAAAAATCCGGGGCACAAAGGGCCCCTTCCAAAAAAATGATTCTTTTTTTTCAAATACCTTTCCACTCTCCACTTTTGTAAAGATGAAGAAATTGAGCACTATAAACATGATCGAGTTCATTGTTGTAAAGTAAACAAAAAACTTATATTTTTAAAAACGTTGGACGTGTGCTATCTTATTCTTTTCACGAAATACTTTATTTTCTTCTGGAATCGCTGAAAACTTCTAAATCATAATTAAATTTGAAATGAATATATTTTTTAGCAAATTTTCGAGGGGGTCCGCTATGCCCCGGGGCTCGGTGTACCCTGGTCTCTCTACATTTTTGAGGGAGCCCGTTGTGGCCCGGGGGTTCGTAGTGCCTCGAGGTACCGTAGTGCCCCGGTCTCCCCTGTATTCGTAATGTTATATTCAATATCTATCATGACCTATATTTCATAGTTTACACCTGTACATTGTACCGTTGTGGCGTTGCGGTCATAAGAATATGGTTCTCATACCGTAGTCCAGTAAAAAGTAATACATGCCACACGGGAGGAGCGGAATTTCCTCCCTTGTAGCATAATTTACTATTCTTGCTCGGAGACGAATGAGGAAAATTTGTTAACGCGATGTGCCTCAGCAGATGTAACATTACAGCACGCAATGTTTTACAAATACGAGAAAACCGAAGCTGTACTTAGTCTCCACCAGAATGTTCAACGCGACATCAGAAGCAACATTTTTCCGAACAGTGGCCAAATCAAAGACTGCATCGCGGCGCAGCGTGCTCGCATTGTGGAAATACCATTCGAAATCCGAGTTTTCGATTTTTAAGCTCGCTGAAGTTTTCTCAATCGTCGCGCAGACAGAGATGCAAACATTTCAGTCACGTTTATAAAACGAGATCTCGACTTTGGGATTTTTGTTTCGTCGAATGATCATTTTCCTCAAGATTCCTGGTGAGAAACTGGAGCTTCGGTATTCGCCCGTTTAAAAAACAGTGCGGGCTATAGTTTCACATCTTCTGAGCGACGTCACCGGAAAATTCGCGAAGAATATTCTGGACGCTGGACTGAAACATAAATTAACGCCAATGTGCCTATAGAAGACTGAAAGCGACGTAGTATAATGTAACATTATTGGAATCTAATCGTTTCGTTAGAACCTACATGTATTATGTCTTTCTCTATGTCTTTCGCTCTTTCGCTCTTTCGACCCAAACTCGTGGCTCAGCTGCTTGATAGACGAGCTGACCGCGGGAGGGTAAGTCATTACCGCCTCTAATGACGCTCCAACAGTCGATGATGAAAATACATGCTTTTAGTTGCTTCACGCTTCTTATTATGCGCACACGCGTTATAATTCATTTCCACTCCCTTTCAGTGTTGTGCAGTATTCCAAAAGCTAAATTTCACTGAGTAAGTTTCGTACATTTTTCCTGTTAAGCGACTTATCTCTTGAAATATAATTCCTCACTGTCGAAACTCCGTGAGCACCAAAGAATAATTTTTTCAGGACAATAACAAACATACTTTAATTCTGTCACGATCATTTTATCCTTTTTCATAATAACGATTATAAATATTGTAAGTATCTCTGACAACGTGTCAGGTACCTCTGTAAATTCTGAAAAAATTCCATACTTCTCTACGCATTGGATGGACTTTCTGTGATTTTTTTTTTGATTTTCTGGAGCTTCTACACCGAAGATCGACACTTTTTTTTTACTTGAAAAAATGTCAGGTTAAATTATGTGACAAATGGAGGTTTGGCACTTAAACATGAGAGCGGCACTACAGTAAACTTCAGAGACAATAAATCGTAACAGATTTTTTTTTAACTTCTCATCATTGTCCAAATTTTCGCTCCTCTGTGTTCTTTCGAAGAAAAAAAACACGAAACTTTTGTTCCAATCATTTTCATACGCGATATTTAAGACTGCAATTTTTAATATATTTTTTTCTTAATGTGTGCATATTTTCATTTTTCCGAAAATTTTTCATCATAAACTACTCTCCATTCAACAACTTTTTAGCCCTGTCTGTTCGTAGAATCTTTATAATTACTATTTCCTTTCGATGTAGGAAAATTTGAAAAATGTTGTTTTCTCTATTAATCTTTATGCATATGAGATCTCCTCACCGTGTATACTTTTTTTCAGCTATTTTTCGCAAATTGATGTCTAGTTTTTTTTTGCAAAAGTCCGAATCATTGAGAAATTACGATTTCGTTACATTATTACTTGTTAAAAATATCAATTCGATTTTTGAGCACACGTATATGCATGTACTCGACAGTTGCAGTGAAGGTGACTATATCGTCGTACATTAGTGAAAACAAAGAATATGGATCGCCTTAACATATATTTATTCCGTTGGTGAAAAATTTTGATTTCATGAAAATTTACCAAAAGATCGAAAAAAAAATCTGAGCTAATTTCCCTAATATACCTAAAACTTGGTACTCTTAATGCTTCCGATGCAGCCACTCGACTAATAATAAAAACGCAGCGTAATCGACGAGATCGATGTAATTCGAGAGATACTTAGAAGATTTCGTTCGTTTTCATAGCAAGAAACATAACGCGATGAAAGGAGGATTTGAGGTGAACAAAAATGTGTGGTAAAACAAGCAATCCCACTTCTGGAGAAAGTTTCTTTTGCGATTCACAGATATCTGCACAACACTGCCATCCCTGTCATTCGTTTTTTCCATCGACGATCTTCTTGTCGTTTCTCGCCCCTCTCGATATCTTTCGCTTAACGCCAGATTTTTAACAACAGAACGAGCATATCCAATATCTCACCTCAACGTGAGATGATAAAATGGGGAAAATCGATTATCATTTCACCAGGCTTCCGATGCAATGAATATCTTCACTTTCCTTCCCTCTCATTGAATTTCCCTTCCGACCCACGTTTTTATATTTTTTTCAGCAATATTTTTCTGTAGCGAACAGTGTCCACGAAATAGTTGTGAACAATGCTATTCTAGGTGCCGGATGAGAGAGAAAAAAAAACGGAAACTACTAGTTAGTGTTTGTAGAGAGCTTCAGTTACGCTGCGACGAGAGTGAAAAGATGTGAATGCTTGATACCTCGATATCACGCGTGATCACCATGTTCGATCCATGCTCGGGAGAAGTTTCGCATGACGCTAGATATCATTAGAGAATTATGCAGTACATAAACCAGGTGGAATAGTGCTTGATTGTTAGAAGGATGTCCACACGCATGTACATAGCCTGTGAAGCACTCGACTTTTCCGGGGAATTTGACGCGTTTTTCATTACAGGTATATTGGCGACACTCGCGTAGAGAGGAAACAAAACCGTTTCTACAGTCAGTCTTACGCGACTCCGAATCCAATAATCACAGTCACCGAACATACGCCTACGCCATCGCCAGAATACATGAAGCGTCAGGTCAGCGCGCATCATCCGAAATCAGAAATATTCGTCTAATTGTAAAGTTCCATACAGCGTGGATGTACAGGGTGTATGGCCCCTAGGGATGGCGATCCGGTCAGATCCAGCGGATCAGTCACATCATAAGCTAATCTCCTACACTGGGGTTACGCGCACCCCAGCACTTCGAATCGATGCTGTTGACTCATTATTCGCGATAGAGAGCTTTTCTGTTTTTAAATGAACGTTTGAGTTCTAAAAAATTGAATACACCAGTCAGAAAAGTCTAGTATTTATTTTTTATGGTGAAAAACGTAATTGAACAAAATTAAGAACATAATTGTCGAGCTTTTGACTGCAATTGAAAAAAAAAATGTACGCGTATTTCGACAAATTAGATCAATGATTCTCAAAAACTGCGCAAGTAGAAAAGTACTTTACGAAAGATCGATCACAAAATGGAGTACATTTTGCACAGTTTCTGCAATTTCACAGGGATCGACGGACAGTCAATTGGATGTTATGAGTCTGCACGGTAGTCGGTTAGGCTTCGAAAGGAAGCCGAGTCTCACCCGGTCCCAAACCGATTCTAACATTACTTACACGGGCGAAGAAATTCCCGAGGCGCCGGGATCAGCGTGTTACATTACTAAAGAGGGCGACATAGACTATCAAGTTGTGCTGAAGGTGTACCAACTACAACTTTCAATGAACAATCATTCCGTTGATATGAATTCTATAAGATGGCATTTTTTGTTAACAGGCCGTGCATTCTGTGGCCATACGAGATGGCATTTGCTGCACGCTACGGGTGTGCGAAAATATCCTAAATTTGTTGGAACTCCTTATGGACATGGGAGTACTCAAGCAATGCCTCCGAGACGAGGCTTCCGGAAGCAACGGAGGTGCGATTATTCAAATTCATATTCTTACTTTACGCGACTAAGTTTTCAATTGGGCAGTCCTTGACTTTGGGTAACAAAGCTCAAACCTATTTTTTGACTATAACAAGCGAGATCCATTTCGATTAAACAATTATTTGCGAGGTCAACGTTATACAATTGAAGTAAAGTCTACAATGACGAACTAGCTATAATTATCCTTATTTATAGGTGAGATCAACCTTATGTAATTAATCACAGGCAGTGGCGGATTTACACGTTTCCTAGGTACAGGCTGTTAAATTTTTGCCGCCCTTTCCTCTACAATCATCAGTTCCTAGATTATTTTTGCATTCTAACAATTTCGTTGAAAATGCGCGAGAAATAGTTTTTAGGTATATTTCTGAGCCAATCAAAGCTCAATCACGTACGACTAATAAAGCGAGGTAGCGAATGTTACTTCCACAGTAATGTACCTTCCGGAAACGTAATTAAATAATCTCTATTGCACTTACTAACAATTGAAAAATAATAAATTCAATTCAGTTACGACAGTTTTTTACAATACCTTCTCGCGCGATTTTTTGCAACCATTTTTTATTCAGCTATAGCCAAACAATACCGAATACCAATTGGTACATAAACCACACAGTTCGTCCCACCTAACCAGTAACTGTGGGAAATATATTTTCCGCAATTTCGCCCTCTTCTCACTTACCTCAAGCGTCACTTTTTGATTTTTGTAAGCCTGGTAAAAAAAATTCTGCCCAAATTTGCTGCCCTAAGCCTAGTCAAGCCTAGTCAGCCTATTGGTAGATCTGCCACTGTTGAAAGATATAATAAAGTCTAAAATGACTAACTTACTCTAATAACTATCATTATTAGAAGTAATCACAATGAGAAATGGTGAGATTTTATAATTTGACCCATAAATCACTAACAGATGTATCTGTCGGCGAAATCCCACTCAGAACGTGTGCCATGAGAGCATAGCCCGCAGGTGAGCGGTATAACCCCAAACGGTTCTGCTGAATTGACGTGAAATTTGAAAACATTTTAATACAATTGTTGAAAATTGATTACGTTATCGTGAAAAGAATAGCTTAGTGCTCAGAGAAATTATATTAACAATTAAGTAAGCATTAAAATGCTGACCCAACGTGTCGCTACTTGTTAGAGGCCGCTGCCCTCCGCACTGTAGGTAACATGGGTTGTTACTGTGTATCATTTTAATTAAGTTTTAGAGGTGGGTGCTATTCCCCCTGTCTTTTCTACCGAAGAGACCAATTGCTAGTAACTCATATTCCACAAATCGTGCCGCCTCTCTTGAATGCATGCTCCATCAAGTACATGCCGGTACTTTTTCCACAGGATCGAACAGCGTGAAGTCGGATAAAGCGCCGAGCAAACACGACTCTCCGACGAACGAACAAGAGCACAAATCGAGTATAAAGCGTGCAGAATCGGTGACACATCACCATTTGATAATGGACTGCGTCATTCGCGTGCTAAAGCACTTGGGATGCTCGCATGGCTGTAGCGATGGCATGAGAGGTCCACCGGCGGATTTCCTACGGTCTCAAGGCCAAACGATACTGGGCAAATTGCACCGCGCAAGTTCTCGCCAATTTTCAAGGTTTTTAAGAACTATGATACGCGATCAGCCCATCTCAGAGATTCTGGATTTCTTTCACGCTTATGTCGGATTCTGCGTAGATCCAAGTTCGTTATTATCTCCGCTTAGTGAGTAACATCTAGTAAAATACGAGCGGTTATTTTAGATCGTGATCGTTATTTCTTTGTCTGTTGCCGACGCTCGTTCATGACAAACTCAGACCAGAAACGAAGCTCCAGCAAGTCACCGGATGTCGCCTCCCAAGGAGGTTACGCTACCAACTTCGGTGCTGGGCTCGGAGGAGGCGGAGGTCGCGGCATCGAGGGCCAAATCATGTGCAACGTGTTCAAGGCTCTCGTCACGAGATTCGTCAAATCTGCGAGAGAACTGAAATCGTTGGAAAATGTGGCCATTTATTGCGACCTCCGGCAGCTGATGACGTACATCAAAGAGGCTCATGGCGGGGTATTTCGCCGAGTCGCTCTCAGTGGTTTACTCGATTCTTCGGACAGACCCAACAAACGTAGCAAAACCAACATACAAACGACGCGAGTTATAAGGTGTGACACCAACTATACTTATCGTACATGACATAATATTAACCCTAGGAGCCTACACTAATCTCCTACACTGGGGTTACGCGCACCCCAGCACTTCGAATCGATGCTGTTGACTCGTTACTTGCGATAGAGAGCTTTTCTTCTTTTAAATGAACGTTTGAGTTCTAAAAAATTTAATACACCATTCAGAAAAGTCTAGTATTTATTTTTTACGGTGAAAAACGTAATTGAACAAAATTAAGAACATAATTGTCGAGCTTTTGACTGCAATGGAAAAAAAAATTCGAGAGGTACTCTGTAACGTGAGATCCGTTTTTCGAACTGCAGGAAGCCATAACTCTGCTGGCGCGCGGCGGCGACAAGAGTCACGCTCTTCTAAGAAAATCTGTAGCGACCCACGTAATACGAATTTCGATCTCAATATTGGACAGAATGTAGATAACAGTGTACACTTTCGGATAATGCAAGAAAAAAAATCGATTTTTTGAAAATCCCAGGTGTATATAACCCCTGAAGGTAGCAAGCTGTCAACTTTGAATTTTTTGAATCGGTCAGAATCGTTCTCTGTATTCTTTAGTAATAAGATCTCTTATGCCAAGTCTCACACCTTCCGCAAGAGCAGACTAAATCGTGCTCGCAGCTTCAGTAGCGTTTCATTCGAAAGGCAATAAATTCATCTCTGTGTCTAATAATTATAATCAGTTGTTCAAATCAGTAATCGATTCAACCAATTTGTCGTAGACACATACATCAGTCGGAATTGGAGGAAAATGTCGATTTGGGAACTGACTCGTGCTACGTAATGGATGAAAGAGGGGCACGTAAATTTTTATTCAAAAAGAGGAGCACCTCATCCACCTGCGCCGTGAGTAAACCAAACACAAATGTGTCAGCTTAGTAGTTAATTATCCACAATCGTTTATAGCAATACTTCACTTTTCTCAAATTCGATTGATGTATTTGGGCTACAGAGCCTTTTGGAAACGGAACTGAGCGAAGAAAATGCCAAGATCAGTCAGAGTCCTCTGAGCAATCTGAGGAAGAAACATCACATCCTGACGCCGCGACAAAGCGAACGGAATCTAGGAATCAGCGAGGCCTGCATGGGATCGTCGAAGTCGCGTAAGCAGAAACGCTTCCAGATCGGAGGAATCGGTCAGTACTATCGAAATTCGTAAGGCTTTCCGATCTGCTTCGTCTCACAACGCTTCCGCGTCATCTCTGGCACTCGAGTAACAGTGTCATGGTCCCTTGGACATTTTCAGTGAATTGGTTCCGAAAGGAATACGGCCGTACAGACTCGACTGACAGTCACGACAGCAGCGAATCACCAACCGAGGGAAGCTTCGTTAGGCAGGCTAGCTTGCAACATGCTTATTATCGCAGCACTTGTAGGGGCAGCAGAGGGTATGCTTACGTTTGACAATGAATTACCAAACATGCATTGTTGAGGGAAGACTAAACAAATATAAACTCCTTTGATGAACATTTTTCAGCGTTGGGCAAACGCTGCAAAAAGCAAAACGACGCATGGAAGATCAGCTAATGAAAATTGGGCTGGGAAAACGTACGAAGAAGGAAAGCCTCGATGAAACACCAGGATGCTGTGAGTCGCCCGAATTACACGGACTGATTGAATAAAGCGAGTTGAACACTGCCCGAAGCTTGTTCACTATTCATAATGAAACGAACGAAATTAGACTCGTACTATCTGCTTGATACTTTGACGCGGAGCCGACTTAACGAGCCGACTGCTAATTCACATTAACCAGACCAAAACACTCGACCAGAGAGTCGACTGGACATACAGGGTTGCAAGTAACGCGTTATTCTGATAAAGAACTTGTTATGTTTGGTCCTCCACAGATTTTAGTCGGCGAAACTCTATGGACGTTGGCGAGGCTTCGCGAGAATCGGAATTCGTTGTTTTGAAAGAACGAAGAATGGTGTCTTTGGGTCCAGTTTATCAAGGCATGCAGAGGTTTGCTTTCTTGTTGGACACTTGTCAACCCGGCTCTGTTCCCGATCATCATCTTATGTCCGCCATTTTGGATCTGGTGAGTTTTTGATTGGATTAAGCAAAATGCTGAAGTTCGATTTGAATTGATATTACTGTTGGTATGCGAATTTAATTTCTGCGGAAAGTGGAAGAATGGACGAAACGGAAGATTGCCGCCCCCTACTCTATTTATGAAGCACAATTTGTTTGTCGTCTAATAAGTTTTATTCCGATCGTTGAAGCGAATAATACCGAGTTTTTCCGGTTGGAAAAAAAATGGACAAAAACTTACGAAACCGTTTTTAGTAACGTACTACAATGTAAAAAAATATACTAAACGCAAATGTGTAATGGCAGTTACCCAAAGTATCGCGTGAAAAGTGAATGGCGCAATAAGTTTGTAGCAGGTGGTGTTGCCCGTATGGGGACAGAAACTATTGAGGGTCTCACTAGTAGCTGACAAAACTATTGAGGCAATCAGTAGTTTTTCGAAAATTGTAATAGTTCGAGTGGATATTCAATAGTTCAGTCAGTAGTGACTATGGAGTAACTATTGGACCTGTCTAGTCACTAGGAACAACTGAACACGTTCCAATAGTCAAGGATAAAACTATTGACTCAATTTAAACTACTGAAGACGTTCACTATTGGTTTCAGTGATCTTTCCAATAGTGATGGATAAGACTATTGACTCAATTTAAACTACTAAACACGTGCACTATTGGTTCCAGTGATCCTTTCACAGTAGTGAACACGTATCATGAAATCACTATAATGGAAACTATTGATCATTGTCTTCAACTGGTGAAGATGTTCACTACATTGGTGTCTTCAAAAGTTTTTGTTATTCGATCCTAATAAACACACGTACGACGCCTAAACGTGTCTTAAACGTGTTCGCAATGTGGAAAGTTGGTACACGTGTACATTACGTAGAATGAATGTACTCATAGGGTATATGTATAGGTAAGTTAAGGGACGAAATTCCTGTATTTGTATAATTACGGTATTTAATAATTCAATTCATACCTGAATCATGCGAATATATTATACGATAGAACTATTGCGCAGTACTACTGGTCGAAACTGTTGAGTAGCACTACTCGTGAAATTATTGATGAATAGGTACTACTGGTGGACATTATTGGCAGCACTACTGGTGAAAACTATTGGACAGTACTACTGGTTGAAACTACTGAGCAGCACTACTCGTGGGGACTATTGACAGCACTACTGGTGGAACTATTGACCCAGTCACGGTTCGACCCAGTAGTTTCACCAGTAGTGAGGTGCAATGTACTAGTGATAAAGCCCCACGCTAATGATCCATAGTTCCTTCAATAGTTCTAGCAATAGTGCTTAATAGTTTCTTCAGTTGTTTCCCACTAATTTCTCTGTAGTTTCTCAATATCCTCTCAATAGTTTTCTGACACTTTTAACAGTAGTTTTGTGAGTAGCTCTCAATAGTTGTTTTGCATACGGGTGGTAGCCGAACTTGTGAATCGATTGTCTGCTGCAGCCGTGCGCTCCGGTCGTGGCTCGTGCCGCGCTCATTCTGGAGTGCTCTCACCTGGTACACCAATGCAACAAAGGACACTGGCCAACTTGGATGAAGTTGAATTTTCCAATGTTTCGCTCTTCCGTTCCGATGAACAATCGCAATGCTCCAACCGGTCTCCGACGAACGCACCTTCTCCAACGTTCCGCTGGAAAGCTGTTCTACCAGTGGGCCGAGGTGAGTTCGCGACAGGTGTGACGTAATGCGGTTTCGAAAAGGTGAAGCATTTCGGAAATTCGCAAATGCATCTTTCATCAGGCAATCGGCGCGAGGCTCGAGGAGATGCTTGCCGAGGACAAACTCAACGCGGACAACATATCGGCCATTGTTTCCGATGAAAGTAAACAGAAGGAGCTGATCATCGAGGACGAGGAAGAAGATTTTCTCGATGAAGGTAGGACTGCATTTAAAAATCATAGTGAAACTTGTCGATAACCTCTGCAATGGTATTTTTCCTGTGGCGTTTCATGGCACAGCTAGCATCAATGCGTACGGGTCGAATTGTCCCATCGCACTGCGGCTGGTCGCTTGTACGCTTCTGTTGGAGGTCACAGCATTTTTGAGGGAAACTTACCAGTCGCTGCCGAAGTCCAGCAGATTGTCGACCAGGGAACGACCTCCACCTTGGGAACGCATGTACAGTCGTGAAGCGAATCGACGGTGGAGTATGGCTCTCTCCTCGATGGGCCATTCTCAAACGTCGGCTCAAAGCTTACAGTCCATCACCGGCGATCGAGAGACTGGTAAGCGACAGGTAGCTGCCAAACTCGAATTTCCTCGATGCTCTCGAACAAACGTCCTTTTATTTCCCGGGGACAGAGAGGAAGATCAGTTTTGTTTTGCACGAACCCGACAACGAGTCCGAGGGCAGCAGCAAGTCTACCGTAACGATACAAGGCGAGGAACCGCAAAACAACGAGAAAGAGAGAAACAAGCGTCCTCCAGCGCCGCAGGGGCGTCCTTTTCTTTTGCGAAGAGGAACCGGAGGAAACGCTACCGGATCTTTCAAACGGCGGAGCCTGAAACTTCGCAGAGGTACGAAGGAAGGCAAAGATCTCGACTGCGATGCGTGTAAGCACATTTTTATAGCTAATGCTAAGACTTATTCGACGCGCATGTGATGTGACATCCTGACAAACTGAGAATGAAAGGTTTAATATGATAAATCGAAGGTTTAGAAGTTATTCTAGTTAGTACTCTAGTTGCGGTGTCTTCATAGATATTCATGTCACTTCTGAAGCACAATCGATGTTCACTTACTTCAATTTTAGTCCTCTTATCTCACAGAGCTAATTTTTTATTCGTGGATGATTGAGGATGATCTCTGAAAAACGCACTAAATAATGCACTTTTTTCACCGAATAATTTGATCAATTGTAGACATCTTATCGTATCGAACAGCTCATGCTCGTAAACTGCACTGCACTCAAGTGGCGATGCATTCAACTGAATTTGAAGTAATCACGACACACAAACTCTGAGTCAGGAATACTAATTCTTCTCCTGGTAACTCAGATACCGTAAAACGTGCAGATTCCATACAATCGAAGAGGAAAGTTAGCTCGTTATCTGACAGAAGCGACACATCCGAAACAGGACTTGGCGGTGAGGCCAGCGGCGAAGAGTCTCCGGGTATATTGAGCGACGACCAACCACCTGAGAGTCCAAGTGACAGCAACGACACCGACGAGACGAACAAGAATTTCCCTTGGATGAAGGTGAATAATTGACGTAGAGATCGATTTACTTTCATAACTTCATACATCTCAAGCCAATGATTTATAGATACGAAACTACGATCAACTTCTGATGATACAATGTCTCATAGCATATCCTTGACCTCCAGAGTTTTTTAAATCACTGGGGTACTCATTTGAAAAATCTCAATATAAGACTCCGCACTTTCTCGAGGATTTTCATACCAAAAAACGTACGCATAATATGAATCAATTTTGGATAGGAACAATTTAACCTAGTGCTTTGAGTTTTAGAGCCATTATTGTACAAACTCACATCGAAGCATGCTCGTATGTACTCAAATTATCTCGTCTCACATGAAACGAACAAGATTCGCGCGACATGGTCGCCAACGTAATTTGTAGCGAATTTAATCGAACATATATATATGATGGACGGCCGGAGGGCGGGTGTAAATTGGGCGCGCGAGCAACGTTCACTAATCCCGTTCGCTCTTCGGCAATTCGAATTCAGCGCGAGAGCGAAGTCCAATAATCCAAGAGCCCAAGTCGCGTTTTAAATTCAGCGTAGCATTTGTATCCACTAAGACACTACACGACAAGACACCACACCATACCATAGACACGCCACACCACACCACAGACACGCCACTACTTAATCTAGCATTAGAATTAGAATGATCGTCAACCAGTTCTGTAATTATTACCAATAGATATAATAAGCTTTTCTGTTAATGAGTCATGAAATTAAGTATATTTTCGGTTTTTTGCATTGCGATGGGTGACGAACTGGTAATCTCAGGCCAGCGCAAAGTGTTTGCGTAATTGTGCCGAACCTTTTTCATTCCATTACAGGTGGTTGCACAAATGGCGAATTCTTTCAACTTGTACTGTTCGCACCAGAACTTTTGTCACCCCTTCTGTTACCGACGCCAAATGCGCGCCAGTTCAAGACTGATCCAATCGATCAGAAAGATTTACGGTGAAGAATTTGGAATTATCAGTAGTACCGGCACGTTCGATTTCGACACCGACAAGAAGGAAGACGGTAAAAAAGATAAACGGAGTCGAAAAGTATCGGAACAAACGAGTACGCAGGTCTCACCGGTTCGACGGAAGGACAGCGTGGGAAGGAAAGACAGGATTGATAGGACTTCCGATGGATCTCAATCCGGAAGACTGATGGGCGCGCACAGAGACTCTTCCAAAGATATAGCAGAGTCAGATCTGGAACGTAGCAAGGAGTCCTCCAAGTATGTCGAGAAAGAGCAGCGATCAAAGGACGTTCCACCGATATTGAAGTACATAAAGACACAGGTAACGTAAATCCAAATATTTTTGTTTTTATTGAAACGAAAAACGACGACTACATTTCTTTATTTATTCAGAAATCTGGCAATAAATTCAAATTCAATCGAGGAAAATTATAGGTATAATTGAGAAAATGTCATCTAATTCTAAGATGAAACGAAATTTTGCTGCATATTCTGTACCTCCGTAAGTGAAGAGTGATGGGGGATGCTCGGGCAAAGCCAACTTGCATGTTACTTCAAACCACACGTACATGGTTTTTATGTGATACACTGTAATACACTTTCTGACCTATAACTATAGTTGATACGTGGACGTTACAGTCCCAACATTCACAAAGTCTCAAATCGTTCCGAATTTTCCGGCCAAATCGAAAGTATCTCCAACCTTTTTCGGTTTTGTCACTTGAGCTTACGATTACAACATACAATGTATAGATCTACGTATGTGTTGGCGCGAGCACGTTATAAGTACCTACCTCAGGAGTATTGTTATTTTGAATCATCATTGAACACAGATGGGGTAACAATCTGGGTGGTAATGCACGAGTGTCAAATCCGATCTAGTTGATTTTACGTTGTGGTCCCATCCGATGACGAACGTTGTAACAAAGGTTCATTCTCCATGAAATACTCGCAGGTCAGAAACGCTTTTCATACACCTTTGGCCACATTGGTGAAAGGTGCTGTCGTTATGTCGGAGGATCTCTTCATTGACATTCTCCCAGTCGCGTGGGAGCTTCTACTCGAATCGAACCAAGAAGTCGCCGCATCCGCCGCCTCGTTGTTCATCATAGCGGCAGTTCGTGCCCCCAATCAAGCTAGCGATATCATGCATCATGGGTTGCAGCACGCCAATACAAAGGTTCGCATCAACGCTGTCCTGAGGTTCCAGGTGCTGTGGAAGTTGAGGTTCCAAGTTTGGCCTCGGATGGAAGAACCGGCACACATGACCTTCAAAGTCCCACCCCCCGGTATAGAATTTACCCTGCCGTCTCCTAAGATCGGTATAGAGTCTTTGCCGGTCGTTGATCCACCGTGGGAACCAGAAGTGAAGAGCAAGGTCGAAGAGGTCACCATCAATCAGGAACATCACGTGAGTACTCGAGTGATCCGCGTGGCCGGGTGTAAATTGGGCGATCGAGCGAGCAAAGTCCAGCAATCCAATCCGTTCTCCGGTCGGTGTAAATTGGGCGAGCGAGCAAATTCTACTAATCCATGGTTCCGAATTCAATAATCTAGGGATAGGTAGTTCAATTTCCGTTCTAGAGAGGAGGATTTAGTGGACTTTGCCTCTTTGCCCAATTTACGTGCCCGTTCAAGAATTCTCGCCCAGTTTGCCATCACCCATCCGCGTTGACCTTGGACTTGTGTACGGTGCTTTTGTACGGGCTTTTCGAGATCATTACATCGAGATTATTTGTAATCCTCAGAGATCGTTCGTGACAGCTACGAAGACGCGGAAAAAACAACAAACCGAGCTCATTAAAAGAGCTCTGCAAGCGGAGGACGATAAGAAACGAGAGGAACGAGAAAACTTTTTGATTACCACGATTCCGATCACGGTTCAAGCAGCTTACGAGCCTAGTCCAGTTGGCGACGATCACGACGAAGGTAAATATATACGGATAGACATCGATTTGGCGGAATATAAATTGTTGAGCGGTAAAATTCAGTACCCGTTCACTGATAGGAAACGTCGGTGATGAAGATCCGGGAGAAGCTGCGCCCAGAAACATGCCACATCATGGTCAACTTGCCGCTTCGTTGTTTCCGTCATCCTTATGCTCGGCTATCATACAAATAATTAATCTACTCGATGACGCTGCTGTATCCGATGATGGCAATGCTGTGTACGAGGTTGCTTACCAGGTATGAGTTGAAAGAGTGACTCTAAAGAAGCTATTCTTTAATTACCCTATTTTTTGAAGTTCGCTAATAATTTGGGAAAATAATATGAACATATGCTGCGGCTATCAAATTACTCGTAAATGGAAACCAAAGAGAGCATCGTTTTTCTTTTATAGAAAATTTTCAAAAATCATCTAAAAAAATTAAAAAATCAAAAATATCAATAATTATAAAATCATTTTTCATTGTATTTTTTGTATGAAATAAACGTGACCGAATCTACATTACGTTTTTTATTGGTTGATAAAACCTGATGTGGGTTCAAAATTCACCTCAAAGTTCTCCCATGGGGTGAAATCATCTCCAAAACAGTAAGGAAGTTAAAAATATTTGTCTGAAATTCGGAAAACGTATATTTCAATGCTTGAAGTCATGAAAAATATATACCAACAATGTTATGTTGGTCTCGATGAAAAAACAACCCCTACGATGGGTAAAACCATCGCCAATCAAAAAAAGATCTTGAAAATTGAATAAGAATATTTTTCGAAACTTCTGAAAAAATATAATTAGATACAATGAAAATTGATTTTATAATTAGTGTATCTAAAGTCGAGGACCTTAGATACTTCTGAGAAAGCTCGGGTGTCATATTCGATGTGCCGTATTGTTCCTCAGGTGATTTGGAATTGTCTGGTCGAAGATAGCGCGCTATTTCTTCGCTACGTCCTCGAACGATTAACGAGAGAGAAGCAGGAGTTGATGTTCAAAATTTTAAGACATCTGATCAGATTCGTGCCAAAATTACCTCAGCAAGCCGCGTTTGCCCTTTATAATTACATCATCGGCTACGTCATGTTTTACGTACGATCTCCACACGAAGAAGGACAGAAGCTCATCGGTACTGCTTTATCAATATTGTGGATGGTGAGTAACACGCTTGAGATCGCAGGATGCAATATTAGAGCGTTTCATTTTTAAGCGACATTTTTTTTTGGTTCTACCTGAAAATCTTATAATTCCTTTTTTCTTTAAATATATTCCCGCTAGAAAAAAGTGCCAAGTAAATTAGAGGCTTCACTGTTTCAAAAATTCGATTTTCCATATAAATAACACTGATAATTTTGTTCGGTTTCAACTTGATTATTCGGTGTTCAAATAATGTTTGTGGAAAAAATGAGTATACGTCTTTTGTAGGGCGTTAAATTTGCTACAAAAAAGTTCCTCCGAGCAAATGCTGTCCGACCAACAGTTGTTGAGTTATAGAGCTGGAAAGGTTTTTCTTGTAGTTTAAGACTTGATTTACTGTACCCAATAACTTTTATATCAATTGACAGGTGGTCCATAGCGTCCATGGAATAATGTTCAAGGATCTGAAGCAAATACTGAGGAAAGAGCAATGCGACGCATCAATTTTGCTGACAGCCAATGTACCCTCCGCTAAAAAAATCATAGTGCACGGTCCGCAAGATCCCGACGCTGGTGGCATTCCATCTCAATTTCCTGTACAGGAAGACACGCAATTTTGTCAGATATTGCGAGAATCGTTAGATTTCTTCGGTATTGAGGAGTCAAAACACAAGGAATACTTTCTTATCGATTACAAAACGCGTGAGTTAACGAGCACTTTCCCGACTCTATCCTCGTACGTTGGGTACATAGAATAATAGTTTTCGTTGCCATAGGGCGTAAAGTCGAACTTTACGCACCGAGCCGTGATCAACGCACACGAGGGCCGGTCCAAGCCGGCCCGAGTCTGTGTGTAGAGCACGCGAGGGTGTACATGGTATGCGTAAAGTACGACGAGACGCATCGCTTCAACTTTACACATCTATGCGTGGAATTCGATCTTACTTTAAAGTGCTCGTAAAGTACTACTTTACGCATGCTATGAAGAAACATGATTTAGGATTGAATTTTCGACTACTTTTGAGAATGTATGGCTACCAACAATTTGTAAGACGGTAAAAGTATGAAACTGAGAACGCGCAAATGCCAAAATACGAAGCGCATCGGCCTCATTGACTATGGAGAGTCGCTCGCGCCGAGCTTGGGACCGATTCGTTCCCAAGCTCAGAGCATACAGCCGCCATAGTCAGTATAGTCCAGTCGAAACACGCACTAGCATGACTAGTACGTTACAATGTAGAGCTTCGTCGCGGGGTTGGGTTCGCTTTTTTCGTATGACTCAGCGGAACTAGAACGTCCCAAATCATTTTCCGTGCAGGTACCCACCGGTCGAACATAGTAACAATCCTCGTTTTTTATCAGATCAAATACACAACCCATCGTCATACGTTCGGGATTACTATTTCTTCAAGAGGTCACAGTATCCGCAACTAGAACTGGTTCACATGAAGCCGGAAGAAGCTTTCAACGCTCTGCAGCGTCAGGAGCTGCTTCACAAATTCGTTGAGATTGGCAAAGTGCTGTTGACCTGGGCTATTTTGAAAAATGTTGACATGGTCGTGCAGAGAGTCGTTTTTCTGCACGAAGAACTTATGAAACTACCTTCCTTTCCGAGAAAAGCTCTCGAAGCTGACCTCGACCTGTACAAGGGTGGAGAAATCGGCAAGGTAACATTCAATTCACGGTAACAACTGCTTTAACGACGACGTTCATGTTTCCAAGAGGGAAGTTTGGTTCAGAGCACTCGAGATAGAGTGTACCTCAAGCATTCTTTTGGGTGGGCTGCGAGACTATGTCTTTCTGTTCCGAACTTTGCCATGTTTATATTTAAACGAGGTGGGCTTCTCTTACGGAGCCTGACTTTGCAGATATATGGAACATCTAAACCAGGCTACCCTCCCGTGCAGTGATCCGCTGTCAGTGTTCAAGGATCTCGTTCAAATTTGACCACTTACTTTTAGGAACTTCTGGGACTGGACGTCATGCACAAATTCATGTGGGTCAGGTTAATCGCTCGCATGTTCGAGGCAATGGCAGGAAACTTTGCGTACTCCGGCGACATTCATTTATTTTTGAACGTGCTCAACGGTGCAATTATATTGCACAGCGAGGACTCTTGTATATTGAGATACGTCATGGCCACCTACATCAATGCAGCTCACAATTTCAAAAACATATTTTCGACCAATGGATACTTGCTGATTATGCCGACTCTGCTACAACTCTATTCGAACCATCAGACTAATAAGTTGGTGAAGACCACGGTCGAGTATGCGGTGAAGCAATTCTACCTCATGAACAGGAAGCCGTTCATACTTCAGATGTTCGGCAGTGTCTCAGCTATTTTGGACACCGACGAAGTCAGTACTCACGGCGAAGCACACAAGGCAAGTGTCAAGTGGTACGGAGGAGGCATGAAAAACGACAATTTTCAATCATCTTTTTTTATAGTAATTCGGTTTTACAAAAATGGTTCCTCAGACTATTTACGTTATACTTCAACTTGACTTGTACCAATTTTTTAAAAAAATATTGATTATTTATAAAAATATCGCCTTCTTTGATATTTTTTCCGAAAATTCGAGCATTCGATTGCTTATAGCCAATTGTTTAAACATTTTTTGGAAAAGTCAAAGTTTTTCGGGAGGAATAATTTAAAAAAATATATTTTGAGCAATCTTAAGACAAAATTATTTGTATAAAAGTTTGCTAAAGTGTATAGTTTTTGAGTAATACATTTTTGAACATTTCTGAAAGAGTTTTTCAATTTTACTATTGATTCCTGTATAGAAGTAGTACTCAAAAAATTACTTACATCAAATCATTTGCAATCGAATCACATGACTTGAAATTTTCAAGGAACTTTGAGTTTTTGAAACATGGTACTTCAAGAGAATATAAGACAAAAATAGATTTTTTGAAAATCCTGACTGCATTTCACTCCTTAACTACGTACGTTGCGCAAACTCGGTGCCTAAACGATGCTTGCATCGATATTTCAGGTAGCATCGACTTGCTTGTTCGAGCTGTTACTGAGTTTGGAAACTCCGTCACCTGACCCTCTGAACATCGGTGAATTGGTGAAAGAGGAAAAACCGTTGAAAGCAATTGATTTCTGTTATCACGACGAAAATGAGATGGTCACGGTATTGGATTGCATATCTCTTTGCGTGATGGTGATCGCTTATGCCGCTGACTCCGTCAGAGGTCAACAAATGCTGGTCAGTAGCAAACTGGCTCTCGTGCTAACTCTCATAGTTCTACTCCTAATTGTAAAATCCGAATTGAAAAATCACGAAGATCCCGCAAATTACAGATTATCTTAGAAGCAATTTTACCCTGCTACGTGCAACAAATTCAACTACCTACCTACAATAAGGAAGGAAAAACCGAGAAGGAAATCATAAATCAGCTGGCGATAGCGGTCAAGACCTTGGTCAACAACTCTGAAGCTTTGACCAAGTACGTTGTTCTCTTTATAACTGCCAACACAAGTACTACGAAATAGATTGCTTTCGCAAGAAAGTTTACAGAAATATTAACCCATCCAGTGCACACTTCTGCCATCAACCTATAAGTGCATATTGGGTCAACCTGACCCTAGACATTTTTCAAATCGTTGTATTTTGGTAAATCTGCATTTTTTTTCTTTTCTGCTTGTGGAAGCGTTATTTGTAATAAATTATCCATATTCTATGGACCTAAAATTTGTGGACGAAAAACGGAAGATAAATGCCAAAACATTCGTCCAAAGTGGGGTATACGTTGAGAAATAGAATCGGTGACAGAAAATTTGTTGGGTCAAAACGACCCAGTATACACTCGAAGAGTTAATATGACTGCATGAGTATGCGAGTACTGCGGAAGCTACGAATTCAGATATGGACGTGAGGTGTCAAACTCATTCTGTAATCGAATCTGTATTGTAGCTGCAGGAGCCAAACGTAGAAGTAAGCAAAGCACTCGGGTTGGAATGCGTTGAAATTGAATGACCTTGAAAAAGTCTAACTGATCAGAATTCGAATTCTTCTTGTTTGTCGAGCTAAGAATTCGATACATTTCGCGATTCTTAATATTGGAGAGATAATAACAGTAAATGTTATCCCTTTTTATTGATATATAAACGTGAGATCGTAGAAAGAAAAACAATTGTGGCGACAGTCACGGAGTATAATGAGATGTAATTGAAAATGGAACTCCATGCCTGTCCTTAGTTCGGTTGTTCTGTTCGACTGAAACGAAAAATGAAAACAGATTCGTGAAATCAAGAAATCTATCGTGCTAGTCCAAACTAGGGTATTTTTTCCAAAAAACATATATACATAAATAAACAAATGCATTATGTAAATGAATCCGTCTCGCGTATGTTAAGAAATTACAACGGTCCACAACGATCAAGTCCGGAACACAAGGGTTCGAGCCAAAGAAATTACGGGAAGGGACCATACTCCCCAGGATTCGATTTCGATGACGAAACTCACGCGAAATACATGGAACATTCGAGAACCAAAATCTTGTACATCGATAACGAAGATTCAGAGAACTGCCACAAGACCGAGTTCCGTATACCGAGAGACACGTTGTTGAACATGGTCGGTGACTTTCTCGCTCGATGTTCGACACGCCTGAACGAACTCAATAAGAAAGCCACGCACGATAGCAAAGCCATCGAATTGCTGGATTCGAAATGTCACGTGGTAAATAAATGGAAAATGCGAATAAACACTAAGTCTGGTCCCATTCGGCACAAAGCAACAACGGGGTAAAAATTGTTTGCCACGGACCAACTTTTTATTTCATCTTTTTGTTTTTACATTATTTCAACAATACATTGAGAAATTATTTTTACTTTGAAAATCATCATTTTCAAAATTCTCTATACGATAGGTGGAACATTTTCTTTATTGATAATCGATTTTTTTATTATATTGCAACTTGTTTTTTATATCATTTTACCGGAAAAATCATTATCATTATTAACGAATGTGCACTAAAAATTAGCAAATTCAATATGGTGGATCCAATATGGTGGACCAAAAATACAAAAGGTCGTTCGCCGAGACTGGAAGTTGGCATTCAGAGGTTTTCAGGGTTGCTGATAACGAATATGCACTCAATATTCAAAAATTCAAAATCGGATCCACCATTTTGCATGTCAAAATTCCGAATGCATATTTGTTCTCTGCACCCCCGTAAACCCCCGAATACGGACTTTTGCTCTCGTCGAACGACTTTTTGCTTTTTTGGTCCGCCATATTGGATCCGCCATCTTGAGTTTGCTAATTTTTAGTGCAGATTCGTTATCAGCAACCCCATTACACCCACCGAGCGTAAACTCAAGTCGATTGCACGTGAAGAAAAATGGGTTAGGGTTAAACGAGGTGCGTGTTTCAGAGGTTGGCAGACATTGCCCATAGTTTGCTGAAGATCTCGCCGTACGATCCCGACACGATGGGGTGCAGAGGATTGCGAAGATACATGAATGATATCCTACCATCAACGGAATGGTCGAACGACGATATGCGACCAGCGCTGACGATTATTTTGCGAAGGCTCGACAAGACTTTCAGCAAGATCTACAAGAAGGCTTCGATCAGAAGAAATACCGATTGGGAAGCGGCGGGGGATCTCCTCAAAGGAGTTTACGAAACATTATCGAAATACCCGTACATAGCACACTTTCAGCACTTGAAGACGTTGTTGAGCACGTGCCAGGTACGAATGATGCCAGGTCTAGTGCTACTGTTCGTGATTCGTCACGGCACTGTTTATTACACAACTAAATTACTTTCCCGTTTCCTGGCAGGCTCTAATAATTGGTGACACCACGGGTTTGGTGGAAGTAACATCGGCTGCGTCGGCAGCCCTGATGAGCCAAATACCGCCACAGCATTTTTGTTCAACGGTGCTACGATTGATAGCTCTTCACGTCATCTCGCTGGGAGAGGTCTACTCGTTGGAGAACGTTTGCGGAGGGCAATCGATGTTTTCATCTCATAATCGCACGGAAAGTGTGCTGTTAAATCTACTCATACCCTTGTTCCTGCGGGTCGGCACGGGTAGAAAAGGTCAGACATCACATCGATGTTTACTTCATCTTACACAAAAAGAGATCTTCCGACTTAAAGTGGGTTTCGGAGCCAAAAAAGCACGTTCTTTCGACTTTTTTCTCACATTATAGATAAATTATTTCATTCAACCTATTACGTACATCAAAGAATAACATTTCAACAGTATTTTAACCCTTTCAAGCTAAAAACTAACAAATTCAAGATGGCGGATCCAATATGGCGGACCAGAAATGCAAAGAGTCGTTTAAGGAGAGTGAGAGTTGGTATTCGGGGCGTTTCGGCGGCGCTGATAACGAATCTGCACTAAAAATTAGCAAATTCAACATGGCGGATCCAATATGGCGGACCAAAAATGCAAAAAGTCGTTTGAGCAGAGTGAGAGTAGGTATTCGGGAAGTTTCGGCGGTGCTGATAACGAGTATGCACTCAAAATTTGAATATTTAAAATTGGATCCGCCATTTTGAATTGGATTCGCCATTTTGAATTTTCAAGTTTCGATTGCATATTCGTTATCAGCAACCCTGAAAACCCCCGAATACCAACTTCCACTCCCGTTGAACGACTTGTTGTATATTTGGGCCACCATGTTGGATCCACCATCTTGAATTTGCTAATTTTCAGTGCGCATTCGTTATCAGCAGAAGTCAAAAATAGTTTGGAAATCGAATGAAAACTATGCCAACCGCTCGGAAAATGGTTCTGGGAAAGGTGGAAGTCACTATCCCACCGAGCTTGAAAGGGTTAAGTAAAGGCTACAGGACGATAAGCATATTCGCGCTATCTAGAAGCTCTTAACTTTGGAAAACCACCTATGGGATTAATAAATTGAAAATAAACAATTTAAAGTAAAACATTCATTAATTCTTGGTATATATTAATGTTACGTGACATATGTAAATGGAATTAATACATAAGCTCGAAAGAAACAATCGCAGTAGCTTACAAGACTACTGTTGGGCCTGTCTTCAGATAATTTTGAGGAAATGAGTTTGGCGTCTTCATTCTTCATGTTACTTGATGCACTTTCTTCTTCTTTGTTCAGTAATCTCGCAGTTTGTTTCAGTCGAACTGTCAAATAATAATGAACGCGTTCTACTAACAGCGATGATTTGTGTTTAATGCAAGGCTACTCGTGCGAGGATCATAAAAAAAGGGAGGACAAGAGTGAAACTCATCAAATTCTATTTTATCTCGTAGATGTTCCAAAACTGAGGCAAACTGACATAAGCTTCGCCCTGACCGCGGTTCTGAATACTCTGTGGCCACCTACGGCAAAAACAGCTCCGATCACGGCACAGAATCTGAAAACGACGACCGACATGAGAACTGGAAGCTTGACGTTCACTGCTCGAGATGCGAAAGTTCCAACAAAAATTTCGTTGGCATTGTATCAAGTCGCGTTTTTGGGTAAGGCATTCTTTCCGACAATTCGTCTATTCGTGCAACCCACACCTACCTGCCATTTTCACTCGTTAGCCCTGAAGATTATGATCATCTGCTTCGAGTCCGAATTGAAAACGGAGTGGCCAAAGATACTGCGAACGATGAGGTTGCTGAACAAACGCAACGAAGCTTCGATACACTTGTGGAACTTCCTCGAGTTCGTGGTGACTCATCGAACAGCACTGTACATACAAATGTTCCCATTTATCGTGCACAAAATCGGGCAACCGCCGATCTCTGAACACGAGAGAACCATGCAAAGCATTATCAGAACAAAAATCAACGGTCTATCAATGCCGGTGCCAAAATCTCGGGGCACTTTGCTAACAGATTTGACTCACGACTTGAAAGATCTGAAAGAAGAAATCGAGGACCGTAAATTTGGTAAGTGTATGTGTCCTTGTTTTTACAAATTTCAAGTGGTGAACACTTTTTGATAACTATTTTATTTACAACATTTTTTTATAATTGTTCATTGGCCTGATATCGCCTGTAGACTTTGAGATGAAATATTTCAGACGGTTTTCACGATAATGGCACGGATCTTGTTTCAAAAGATGCGCGCAGTCAAGACCTTTCGTCCTGTTTTTACAGAATTTCAATAAGTTAATTTCCTCCGGACTTATGATCTTAATTAACAAATTAAAAAAATTGGCGTTTGGGAAAAAACGCTACCCTGTTTTTGTTTATTAACATTTTGGAGTGGACTTTGCTTGGGACTGAAGTTTGAGGTTTGTGGAATCCGTAAAAAAATCAGTCCCCGTTTCCAATCGTGTGAATCGTTTTTATTTAACTTTGAAAAAGTACGAAGCTCCGAGCGACTGTGTAAATTAACTAATTGATTACAGCGAAACTATAAATCCGAGGGGGCTCGAACTCAGCAATCTTATTATTAGTTGGTTAAATGACAAAAATATAGATTTTCAGAAATATTCGTTGTATTCATGTTAGGAGCACCGTGACTCGGGTTCCTTTTCCAACTACTTATTCACGTTCGTCTGTGCTTCGGTCTCGGTGGTAAAAATACATTTGCGAATCGTGACCTCGTCGGTGACAACTTGTTACGTTAGTCGATACAAAATTAATCGCTATCACGGCGCGTTCCTTCTTCTTCTGCTTCTTCTCTAGATGAAATGCAACCCGAGCCCAAGCGCAGCGTAGTCGACATGCATCCAGCAGCTCCTAACGCGGTATCCAACGCCAACGAGGGTCAACAAGGTCGAACTCAGAGACCTTCCCTAATCGACCTACTAACCGGAGATATTGGTGCCCGAGCTCACATCAATCGCACCCCTGCAGAGACTCCGTCACAAAATTCTCAACCCACACCGGTGTCACATTCGACACCGCAGCACACTCACGTCAGTCAATCTTTCAATCCGAAACCACTATACGCGAATCCGCTCCAATTCCCGACAACAACTGCAATACAAGCAGCTGCCAACGTCAACCGAGGTATGATCGCTGCACTCTTTTACCAATTATCCACACGTGCGTAATCTGGTGACTTGAAAAGAACTTTCTAATCATCTTCGCTACTCCGCGAATCTTGTAAACTTCGCGCAAACGGAACACAACGCTGGTTGGTGAGAAAGTTAACGACGAGTAATCAAAGTTCTTTTCAAATCACTCGCACGCATAATAAAAAAAATACTATCAAGGTTCATCTTCGTAATGGGAATCACGTGCACATGTTCGCATGCACTTGTTGAAAGGGATCGACATATGGGAAAAACGAAAGAAATGGAGAAAAAGACAGAGAGCGGTGGGGGGGGGGGGGGGCAGAAGGATGTATGGGATATTGTTCATAAAATGAGCTTACATTTTTATGCAATCTTCACTCATTCAACCGTAATGGCATCATTTTATTCCTCTTGAAACGGAACAAGAGACACGAGATTACAACCAACGAACTATTGTCTCGTGTTCTTAATCTTCAATTACAGATTTAATTAGATATTGATTGAAATGGACAAACATTATTATTGAAATCAAATTTGTCACATCCCAACAAGCTGACAATGTACAGATCTCATTGAGTTAAGTTATAATTGTCGTATTTTTCTTTCAGCTCTTGCACTAAATGCACTAAACATAATATGAGATATGAATAAATAGTGATCGATAAAAATTAATTATAAATTGGACGAATATGGGTCATTCCATACAGAATTACCAAATTTTAAAAGTCATATTTTTTATTTAGCTGAATTTTTTGCATCTTTTTGTATCAATAGACGCTTACCTGTACATTTTCAGGCCTTAATCTTCAAAAGTTTTTCAGATATGAATTTTTGAAAATTTGAAAAAATAATGGTATGGCAAACTTAAAAAAATTCATGACTCGTGCCCAATTCATCATAATCTGGAAGTTATGGAGGTCTTTTTCTCGTCTCGAAATGTAGTCTTCGAGTATAAATATGGAAAGATCAGATTTGTATTGTTTCAATTTAAAACTCAAATTTTGCGTTTTTTTTTAAAGCGACATTTTGGATTTTTTTCAACATCATTGAAATTGTTTTGATCGTTCACCTCGCAAGACGTTACCTCCAACCTGTCCTGTAGGCTTCTAACGATTGTATCTACTCTGCATTCGGCGAGAGACTAGACTCGCGCCGCGCGAGTTTTCGCGCGACCTCAAGTCTATTCTCTCGCCGAACGGAGATGAGTTACTAACGCAGTCTTTTTCGTTTAGCTAATAAAACTATTCCTGGTCAAATTCCAATCCATCGATGGTCCAATGTAAAAATCGACCGCATTTTCGCGAAAAAACGATTCTCAGAGTTATTCCGTCACAGCACTCACGGTTAGTGTCGTTAGAAGTCGGCACATAGCGTCATAACTTAACTGTAAACTTGTTGGGGTGAAAAGTGTAAAACATTAATGATTTTGGATCAACTGAGACGTACGCGTTCGAATGCAAGCTCTGGAGTCAATAAAATATTACGTTCCCTCTGACGGGATACATCGTTGACCTTTTTACGATTTTAGGCTCTGGCTCGAGTACAAGTGCCGAATCTTCAACTTTGAGAGATTGCGGCGAATATTATCCGGCGGATCCACAATCCGATCAGCTACCGTTAACAGGTATTTATTAACTTTTGACAGTATATTTATCTGCCGTTCGTCGTTCCAATTGCTATTTGCTGTTATAATATCGAGGGCCGGCTACAAATACGATTAGTGTTAAAGGAAGACTGGGGCGAAATTAAAAAATGCTCAATCGTTTACGACAACGTTCCAACAATGCATTCGAAACGTCGGTCTTTCTGAAGTAAGAATACACTGCAATCAAGTGGCGAAACTTGTTTTTTTTTAATACATACTTCAGACAAAATCTGGCTTGTTTGAGTCACTGCAAGTAATCGACACAACAATTCACTTGCTTTTTGATGAGAAATCAGTAAAATAAAATTTCGTCGTTTTTTATCCACAAAAATACGAGACATTCAAGAATTTTTGTGCACAGTGTATCTTTCTATGGTACGAGGAGCGCTAAATAATGGACAAAACAGACTGTTGCGATAGCGGGAAAACTACCGAATATAATTAAGTGCAAGTTTTCGAGGATGAATTGACTCCTTGGGAAAAAGTGAATCAACCTAAAAATGACGTAACTAGCCCTTTCCTGCCTCGATGCAATAAAATGAAAGTATCCTACGAGAAGTGGACGAGAAGTCTACTAGTCGGCAGTAGACACCTGGAAACTGGGTTTTATCATAACAGAACTTAAACTGAAATTTCAATTATTTATTATTGTCTCGTTGGTGTTGTGACGTCACAAATGACAAAAAGTAGACCACGCAATAAATCAAATCGCTACTCCGTGGCTCAAAGATTCCACGGAAAAGTTGTAACGCACTGTAACGGTGAATCATTCCAAACTTTGCCCCCCCCCCCCCCCCCCCCCGTTGTCCCCTTCTCGCTTAGCTTTTTCGGGGCTCTGAAGACCTGCTAAAATTTTGAGACCACTTACCTTATCGCGGGGAACCCGGTCATAATACATACAATGTCCAATGTAGCAAAAATCAGGATGCAACCGGCAGAAGTAGCAAACTATTAGCCATCATGAAGTTGTCCGGTGGGGTGACACAAGTTACCCCTTCCACTTTCTTATTTGAAGACCGCAAACCGCAATACTTGCAATACTGGTCAACTTCGGATGACCTTGAAAATTATTAAATATCTTGGCCTAGACTGCATACTGCTCGACATATTCATCTGCATTCATCCGTATTCATTACAAAAGTGCAGTAAAAACGCGAAGTACGTTTTGCCAGTGCTGAGCGAAACAAATTTTGGACATCTACATGATAGAGCTGGAATATTTTGATAGAATTATAATTATCCTGTTATAGTAAATGGTAAAAAAAGGAACTTTATTAGATTGATTTCGACCCTAACAACTTTTGGTCGTTAGATCAAAACGAAAACTACATAATTACTTGACAACTTCAAATTATTTGTAGCTATTTCCTTCATAAGTTGTAAACAGTAAAAGTAAGTAGAGTGTGAGCTGGGAAGAGTATTGTGTTGACAACCATTATAGCAAAAACCTGAAAGTTCTGTTAGCGTTCGGATACTTCACCGTTCAGCTCAATTCAGTTTGATTCGGAATGGTCGAATAAGAAGCCTATCCTAAAGCATCGAGTGTCACCCCTCCGATGTTGTCACTCCATCTCATAATAATATCATCGGAGGCTTAGTCAATCAAGTGGAGTCAAATATATTAAATAGCAGACTGTACGTACTTTATTCCGTCCAACGAGAGATTAGACTTACGCCTAAGGTGGCGAGTTTGGGCCCCGTGCATTTGTTTTTGTTTGTAGAATAAGCTAGATGGTATGTTACCATCCTGGAAAAAAAGATTTGAAATAAACGCATTGTTGGTAGCTCGCTGGGCCCCCTGGAATCAGGGGCCGCCCCGTGTGACCGCATTGCTTGCATTACCATTTGCCCGGCAAAAAATTGTGCACCTACATACGGTAGTTTTCTCGGTATTCCAATTTGTCCTGTTAATTGTCGTACGACATTTGCGATAACTTTATTACACGTAACGTTTCTCTGCTAGACAAATATTACTACGCTGACTGTGCCTAATCTAACACGAAAGCGCCGCCTTATACGGTATATACATACATTTTTTCCATTTTTCGAAACGACGAAGAATTTTTGAGTGGAAGATTTTTGGAAAAATCGTGTAAATCATTTACAACGAGTTTCTATCGTTATTGTCGTGGCCTTCGCAACGTGGTACAAGATCGTTCAAGTCTCACTTTGAACGGTGGAGCTTTTCTTACATTTCATCCGCGTCTTCCCCGAGTGTCAGAAGTGTTTTGCATGACGACTATCCCATCCAGAATTTCCCCTATAATACTAAAATAATAACAACGACTTCACAAAGACACGTTTCGCTTTTACTTCTCGTTCTGTCCATCTCAAATTTTCCAACTGAAAATTGAGAGGCCGGAAAACATTTTGACTCGTGACACATAAACTAACGGGCAACGAAATACAAAAGAATCTTTGTCAAAGTACTTCTGACAAATAATAATGAATACAGTACCACCGTTGGATCAAGCCATTGTCTATGGCACTGCAGCAAGCTGTTTGCGCAAAAGACGAACTCTCGTCGTGTAATTTAGGAAACTTAGCGTTGAAACACATGCTTCCAATCGGAAATTCAATTCCTTTGCAAAATCAAGTATCGCATACAACACTTGTGGATAAATTGCCCCACTGACGTTGCGTTGCTTTCAAATGCTAGCTAGGGAACAGAGGTAAGCAGCCCACATTTACGCAAGCTTCTATATTACCTTTTGTATTTATGACGGGGTGGTTCGAATGGAATCGACATTTTCTTACGTCCAGTTCTGATGCGGAACATCTTCAGATCATGACAATCTTCGCGCAGTACGAGCAACGACAAACAAACCATTTCGACCCACCAACTTTCCTACGATTTCAAAGTCTGCACAACTTACTTCGAAGTAGCCCACTTAACATTAAATTATACCGCTTCTAAAAAAAAATTACAACAAGTGTCACGCGATTAGTCTGCGATTCGTTGCTCGTCAACGTTCTGTCAGTATTTTTCCACTTGGTTCCAAATGTCGAGAAATATTTGAATCCTCATTTCTAACCGTATTTGAGTACAACGGACTATTCACAGTCGCCACAGCAATTACGACATCATATTCGAGTACAATTTCGTGCTTTAGCGATCGTTCTTCAACGGAGTCTCCGAAAGCTGTCCGATTAATTGTATCGCTATGTTACCTCACTTCATCTTACGGTTAGAGTCCACACAGCATTAAGATAGCCTGCGAGGAGTTTGACGAGGGTTCTGATATTTTTATGAAGTTTCAACTCATTTTTATTCTAATCACCGACACTAAATCGTCGATTTTTCCGATGATTATCCGATTTTCCGCTTCAAGAACTTCGTTCACCCCTCTTTTTTGTTCTTTGACTCCACTCCCACCGTCGAAGTATTTCTAATGCACGTATCATATGTATTTCCAATACACGTGTCAGACGTCAGATCTATGATTAATTTATCTCAACTGAGTGATAATTAATTTTTCCTCAAATTGTTAAAAATAGAAAATTTTTCCGCAAAGTTGTACCACATCTTATCCGTCTAACCGAGGTCAAAGATTAACAAGTTCATAGGAATCAATTCACAATAGTGCATTTCTTGCCAAATAGTCACCATTCGTCGAGTAGATGGTTCATTGTTGGTTCACAATCTTCCAATAATCTGCGATCCATACGTGATTGTTTCTCTGGCCACTGATTCTCCACACCGCTCTCTGTGTCACAGATTATTCTTTCCATCGTTAACCGTGCAACATTTTTCCTGAATTTGCTTTTAGTTCGGTGACTAACGAATTGATGCATTTTTCAAAATTTCCCCAAAAATTCTCTTCGGTGCTTAGCAATAAACATTAATGGTATTAAAGTAGAGTCTCAAAGAGCTCCTAGGATTTGACCCACGCTTCTGCAAATGTGGCACCTGTAGAAAAATATAAATTTAAATCAAGAATTTAAAATCTTTCAGATTCTTGTTCCAATCGTACGGACTACAATATATGAAATATCCTAGGGCTTCGCGAAATGCGAATAGGAAATAGCAACCACGCAAATAGAGACCTCAAGTCACTTTTCGTAAATCATTGAGCGATCTCTAACTTACATACTAGCAGTCTGTTTCACGCACTGTTTACAGCTTAAAAACACTTCTAACACGTCTAACATATTTTCATTACAATCATTGATGTTACTCTATTTATGACTGAAAGTTAAACTGAAATTAAACTATCTCAGATCGAACAATCTCGTCCAGGAGTATCGTTGCTGAGCTGTTGGGACACATTCCCGATCTATTGTCGCATCTGTTAGTTTCTTTGTCGTTGATTGGTACCAAAAATCGCAATGTACAGGGTGAAGCATTTTAATTCAAATCGTGAAATGTCTTTTGAAACTCATACATTTTTTAGAAAAATATTCCACGCAAAACTCATTCGATATCCAGGCTCTGAAACGACTGGCGCAGTTTATCCTGCCATTATTCTATATCTTCTTTTTTTTGTTTACAATTTATTTTTCGTACAATCACCTTATTTGCGAGTTATGCGACATTACTTTAATTCAGTCAGCTTCATAGGCTATGAATAGTAAATTCTATTCCAATACGGTTGTACCGAAAAAAGTGATCCTTAATTATTTGATTTGACCTTGAATTCAAGTTTTTTTTTTAGTTTGCGAGTCGATGTCGACTGATTATATCTCGCACCCCGTTGGCCATTATTCTCCGCGCGGAAAACTAATAGCAGACTTTGATAGCTTCCAAATTTATTTTATAAGAGCTTCTACTGCGTGAAGTTTGGTTACGCGTCTGAAGACTCGCGAATTGAATCGGTTCGGGGATTAAAAAAATGGATTTTACTTAAACCACCCTAATTTCTATACGACACTTGTTCTTATACATATATAATACTATACACGTATATTCTTTATTATTATTACGATTCACACTTTTTCGTATCTGAATATGTCATGTAATATCGATCCATGATTCATTCGCTTACTCATGTACCTTTCATTGCATTTTGTCCTTCGTTGTTTTCCCTCAGCATTTCTCGTTTGCGTTTCTTTGTTTGCCACGCATACGAGACATTCCTTTGCAAATCGTACACTGAAATGGGCGGACCACTTTTCGTCACGTTCGCAATTTTTTAAGCTAAATCCACGCGCGCAACAAATTTCCCGTTAAAATTACATGAAATATAATACAAAACGGACGTTCGACCGATATTGCCAATGATCAAATCGTAATATCTTTGATTCGGATTGTTTAAAAACACTGAAATGATACAATACCAAAGTCACTCGTTATGAAACCAGGGAAATGAATTTCGTTGCAATATTCCTAATAATTTCAATTATTTATCGATTGATATCGTATCAAACAGATATAACACGTGTTACTATACACGTCAGTTACAATAACATACGAAGGGTGAATAAATTATAATTTCACCATTTGTAATTATGGTAAAATAAAAATGTATTCATTATTAAATTATAATACTGAATTATATCAACGCGATCTGCGTTCGATTTTCTATGGAACACATATCTTCCAATCCATCAAAATTTCCGGCACTTCTATCAAAATAAATTAATGTTTACGCAAAAAAATTCTGCACGTGTTTAAAAAAAAAAAAGATTTTTTTTCTCGAAAAACTGGGAAAAATAGTCAGAGTATTTCTAGATAACGATCCTGTTAAAATATGAACTCTTAATATTAATATTCGGAGATGTCGATTTGCAAATTTCTATTTTCCATTTGATAACATGGAAACATTTTTCTTTAAGCTTTGGAATTTTGTAACTAGACAACGATTCGCTGCACAAGGATGATCAAGGCGCGCTTTTGTAGGGAATTGAACGTTGTACAAAAAAGATTTGAATGAAGTTTTCCATAAGTCGAGCCGTTTCAGCGTTAATTTCGGGCAAATACTTCTCATCGTATGAACATGCAACCAAAGACAGTTAACAATTATGACATTTTTCAATATCCACTAATTGCAAATACCTCAATTTTCAGCTACGTGTTATGTACTATTACCAAATATATGGAAAGTTCGCGATTTAGGAGATGAACTGCTCTGTTTAACTCAAGCCTGATGGATTGTTCGGTTTTCTTCAACTCTGGCATTGATGTAAAAATCAAAGACATCCGCAGCCCAAGTCTATTAACGTAATGCAGACTTTATGAGGATTATAGAACTTATTATATAAAAAATAAGATGTATATAAAACCAGAAAATGGTTTGTTCGTATTTCTTCTTGAGTCTGCATCTTAACACGAACACAACGACGTAATTTTTATTACCGTTGAAATAATCTTGACTATGGTATTTAATTTTCGGCGCGACAACACAAAAACTCAAAAACAAAAAGGGTTCAAAGTCGGAAAATTCTACTTTAAAGATAAAAGCTATTGTCATGTTCAATGGGAATAAAGAAGAATCATAATTATCGGCCAGGAGCAATATACTTGATGTATGGTGCACAGCGATGGAGCTTCTTCATTGTATGATTTTTATAAATTTATTTCTACTGGTTCGACACACGAAAAAGCAACCACTATTGTTTAAATTCCAATCTCTCTCTAATAAAATTTCTCTCAGTCGCTTTAAATTTAATTGAAACTAATCATTTCCTCAAAATAACTAAAATTGCAAAAATTTCAGGGTAAAATTTCTCTCATTCGCTTTGAATTTAATTTAAACAAATCATTTCCTCAAAATAATCGACATAATCAGCATCGAAATATAAATGGAAACGCCAAACGTATCTTGTAATTTTTCTATTCGTAGGATTTGTAAAAAAAAATTGAGAACAATCAGAGGTGGGTCATTCTATATTTTTCGAAATCCGTACGGTTTGTAAATAAATGTCTCGTATATTCTATATCTTTATATTATGTGATTACATTGAACTTATCAAATAGCAGTATTTAGACAATGGTAATGTCCAACAGTTGGTATCCCATGATCATTATGTAGCTATACTTCGTAAAACCTATTATATACTATTATATATACTAGTATACGTAATACCTATTATAAACATGTGATACACATATAAAACACTGATCCATCTATATGTGATATTCACGCAATACACCTACATAGCTGCTTTCGTCTTCATTTCTAACGTTAAAACCCGATTCGATATATTGCGAAGAAGCCGAGATACAGCAACACACTTTGGATTTTCCAATATCCGAAAAAAAATTGAAAAAAAAATTTTTTACGGATTTTTGTCGTTGTGAATTTCGGAAAATCCAAAAAGTATCCGCATATTGAAATGATCTCGTACAATGCTTGTTTGCAACGTACCGAACAGGTTGAACAACAAGTCTGACGCAAATACTTTCACCAAATTTCAGATACGCGTCGATCTCATTGTCGAACGATTTATAACACGAGTACATCTGTTATACACGCGAAATAATCATAATCAACTATGGTGTCCCAAAAACCGAATTTCCACGAATGCACAACGGTAAAAAATATGGCCTGTTGCCTAAGAAAAAAAAGAAACATTTCACAACACGAATACCGATGTGCAGTTTTCAATTGCATTCGCTAATCTGTCATTCAATACGTTATGAAAATAAAGTCTACTATCAGAGTAGACATTGGGAGAGATGTTGGGGTAAATACATGGATCTGTGAGCTTTCGACACTATTCCACGGAATAAAACGGGACTATTTCCGACTAATTTTGAATAGCTGGTAAAGGATAAAAGAAAACAACCGCACCGGTAGAATTGTAGTCAAAAAAACACGATAGCTCTCGTCTCTATCATTTGTCTACCTGTCGCAATTGTCAGTAATGCTTGTCGTATGTGACTATCGATTAATTATCGATGTATCTTATAAATATTCTAATTCACATACAGCTGATATTATAACATTCTCTCTCTCTCTCTCTCTCTCTCTCTCTCTCTCTCTCTCTCTCTCTCTCTCTCTCTCTCTCTCTCTCTCTCTCTCTCTCTCTCTCTCTCTCTCTCTCTCTCTCTCTCTCTCTCTCTCTCTCTCTCTCTATTCATATATATATATATATATATATATATATATATATATATATATATATATATATATATAAACGTATAGATGTCGATATTACACCTACTGTGTGGAGTGCAGTCAGTCCTACTGTATGAAGATTGCCCTGTCCTCAAACTAGACGTTCAATGTGGCATGTTTCAGATAGATCCCAACCATCTTCTGCTAATGATGAACATAACAATGTTAAGCCTCACCCTATATTACCTCATCAAAAGACGTCCAAACTGCGCTTTGTCTCTTCTATAGAGTTTAGGCACTCTTCAGGTAAATCCTCGATCCCCCCATTACTTGAATGATTTATTAGCCACACATATATCCAGCCTCTGTAGTCCCAATTCTATCTCCCCCAACCTCGACGATACTCCTTTCGTATAGAATTAATAATTGTCTGCTTTTGAGCATCATTTTTTTGCAGTAGCCCCGGGTTTTCCTACGCAAGTGTGTCACCGTACGTAGTTTTTTATATACGAACAATGAAGGATATTAACACGCAGATAACTCGTAGAATTCGATTTCATATCATAGATGGAACGAATAAACAATTCAAGAAAACGAAAAGAGTATTGACTTCCCGTCCATCCAGACATAAAAAATACGTCAGAAAAATGCTTCGAGAATTCTCTTTCGTCGAAGATGTATGAATATACTTTTGAAAAAATTCCATCACAAGGAAAATTACTTGTTCACATTGGTATCTGCAATTTGAAATTGGTTACACTTCTCAGATTGTGTCCGAGATGAAGTAGCGTCAACCTTGTGTCCATCTACGAGCAAAACACGTAGGCTTGTCGGTAAAACGAGTAATGTGCAAAATCTTCGATCGCATCTACCTGTAAATCTCTGCAAACAGCCTTTTTTTCATATCTCGTAACAGATTTATACAATCTGCTACACTTTCATTTTTTTGGCAGCTATGCAGGTAGAAAACGAATTCTAATTTGCGTCTTTCTAACACTTTTACCGTCTGGATTCCTATTATCTTCCGTTCCTTGTGAAAAAACATCATGGAGTCACTGTAGAGTTTCCGAAAATTTGTACGATTTCTTCCATGATTATTTTTTCTACGTGGAATATAGATTTTCATTGCCGCTTCGTCTTTATCGTAGATCGCATGATCATCTCACAGTACTGAAGGTTTCCGTGTTGTTTATGCTTCACAAAAGTATTAGCATCCTGAGATAAATCATGTGATTACAATAAAGTTGTCCTCTGCATCCAATGTGTCCATTTTTCGTTCGTTATCAATGCTCTCTATCTCCATCTCGATAGCGTGATGAAATCTCTAAACATCCTGTTAAAAAGAAACAATAAAATATATTACATTAATTTCCCTAACTAACGAGCAAATAAATCATTTGGCATGCGTAGTGTATATTCGTTCACGCGCGTGTGTGTGTGTGTATATATACATATGTATACATATATACACTTATATATATATACGTATATAAATATATATGTACATATGTACACACATATATACGTATATACACACACATATATACATATATATATACACACACACACACACACACACATATATATATATATATATATATATATATATATATATATATATATATATATATATATATATATATACATGCATATATGTAACGTAGATAATCGAGGTTCGATATGATCGGAACTCGAATTAATATTAAGAACTTCAACTATTGCGCAGGAGAAACTTTAACGACTCAATTGAGTCCGAGCAGTCCAACCGAAGACAGTTCTGGGGAATCACGCAGCAACAGACCGCGCCTTCAACGTTCGACGGGCCAAAGCAAAAAAACGTTTCGATTAAGAAAAAGTCGAAGGAATCGTATTGAGGTAATTTCCAGCATAACGAGTCAACCTCGGCACTGGTCAACATTTATTGTAATTTTCTCAATAGCCGCATGGGCAGCGATGCGGAGGGGGCTTATGGAAGTTTAAGGGGGGTATTCTAGCGTAGAGTCATAAACTTCGGGCGTTTTTTCGAACTCCGTAAAAAAACAAAGAACACTTTTACCATCCATCTTTTTATCCTCGTTTATTTATATTTTAAGAATAGGTACAACATTTAAAAAAAAAAAAATGAAAACTCGGAAAGTTATCGGGTGGTAAAGTCAGGGATCCAAACAAAAGGATGTCCTAGCATGCATGATATCTCGAGTTCTACCGAGGCATATTTTTGTATACATATCTCCATATTCCTCAATTTGAAAGTGTTCAAAAAAACGTGAAAAAAAATGTTTGGTGTCTAACAGAACCGATAACAGTTATTATATTGTTATAGGTTCTTGATACGCGTGTACAGTTTCAATTTAAGTCAACTTTTGAAGTAGATCAAAATCACGTTCGAAGATTTTGATACATACAAAAAAACAAACAACAAGCAAACAAACAACGAAACAAACAAACAAACAAGCAAACAAGCGAACAAACAAGCAAACAAGTAAACGAACAAACAAGCAAACGAACAAATAAGCAAACGAACAAACAAGCAAACAAGCAAACAAGCAAGCAAATTAACAAACGAACAAACGAACAAACGAACAAACGAACAAATGAACAAACGAACAAACAAACAAACGAACAAACAAACAATCGAACGAACAAGCCAATGAACGAACGAACAAACGAACAAACGAACAAACGAACAAACGAACACACCAAGTTAATAAAAGCGCGTTAAAAACTGCTCTCCGTTGTCCAAATCTCTCTTGACTTCGTCGATTTGAAAATTAGAGAATTCGATTTTTCAACCGTCGTTCCAAAACTGCATTTTTCAATTCAAGGATGACTAGAAACAAATAATCATATGTTTCTGCCGATCTGAAATCCGTTCAAACCCCGTAAAAAATCACAACAGCATCCCGAACAACGGTCAACATAAATGATCCGGGTTTCAATAATCGTGCTATCAATTTTTTTTTTAGGTATCCCACATCAAAGTGGATTCGTCCGATCCCTCGTCGAACCAACCGGCAGTTTCGACTCCGCCGGCCCCGGAGTTCTCAATTTCTGGTATCCCATCGGAATCCTCGTCGTTTCGCTCGAAACGCAGCCCTTCCATTCGACAAAGTCACAGCGACTGTCGCGCCGTTAACCATCAACAATCCGACGTGTCGTGGGACGAAGACACGAGCGTCATTTCACAGACTTCCAGCACTTCTGGCTACCGCGAATCTTACAGCATGCAGCTCGCGTCTTTCGAGAGCGCAGCTCCTTCCGCTCCGCCGTTAGCTTCGCCCGATCTCAACGACTTACCATCCACGAGTAGCGCGACAACGAATTATATCATCTTCGATGGAAGTTCGCCGGACTGTTCCATGAACGGAAGCGGAGGCGAGAAGAGAGCTCTTCTAACTGGGAGCCAACGGTCATCCTCGCATCATTCGCTGCTCATGGCTTTCCAAACCCAGGACGAGGATACGTTGATCTGAATTACACTTGACAAGACGTGGAACAGTAATATACGGGAAACACCACGAAAATAAATTCACCTTCACCACCCCGAAAGATTACTCAAATGTTGCTACTGGAAAACAAATAAGGAGAACCAAAAATTAATTCCCCGGATTAGGGGGAAGTCCCCTAACGCCGGACGGCACCTAGTACCGGGCACACGGCGTACAGCGAGCACCCGAGTGTCACAAGGAGATACTTCACGTCTGAGCCTGCGTAAATTTACGTCGCGCCTAAATTTCGCGTTTGTTTATTTTAAACAACTCGTGATGCTGTTGTTCTATTTTTGGCCTGGGATCTTTGTTGGTATGTATTCTCTCGGATAATGGTGAATAAAAGTTGATATATTTGCGAACAAGGACATATTCCATTATTTAGTTGCGCGTTACGAGTCCCTGATATCGAACACCCGATTTGTCCCTCAGTACCGGACACCCAATTTTTCCCCTGAATTTCACTATTCGTACCAAACTGGTTCTGACGTGTTTTAGTGTTGTTTTACCATAGCTAACCAATCAAAAACACTCGGAAGAGGAAAATGGTCGGAAAAAATATGAAACCGGCGGCTCAGAGTCTTGAGTAGCAATATGAAGCGTAGCGAGGCTGCGGTGAAATATGGAATTCCATAAAGTACCTTTTTCGATCGTGTGAAGATTATGAGAAGTGGAGGCGAATGTACTTTTAAGCTTCGACTGAGAAGATTCAATCCAGACAAAAGTACCAACAGAAAACCTATTGACAATAAACGTGCTGGAAAACCGAAAGAACGTAAGACAACTGCAGTTTGTTAGCGGTTCGTCAATTGAAACACGCGAAGAGACGCAAAGAATAACTGTGTGCCTTGTATGCTGATGAGGATCGGATTCAGAGCTGCAATTGCGAAAAATGCGCGCAGACATCACCGAGTGCTCCAATCAATATATTTGTGACCACTGCAAAATTCATTAAATTTTCAGACATTTATGCCCTCCGTAGAATTAGGGTCCGGTACTAGGTGCCACTTTTCTGACTCCTCAGTTTTTGTTACTAAATAAAATAGTATTTTATTCTCAATTTAACGTTGCATACTAATTCCAAAGGTTCCTACATTGTTAAAAATACTTCAAAGATTACAATAAAAATGAAAATATATATGGTTTCATCCAAATGGCGATTTTATTAACGAATAACCTTGGGTGTCCGGTACTGGGGACTTCCCCCCTATGCAGAAGTTGCAAACCAGTCTAAAAGTACTCCCTGCTGTGACTTCATATTAGCAGCTGTATTACATTTTGATACGTTGCAGGAATGAAGTATTGGTTTTCTATATACTTGCAACGACGACTCAACGAAACTGTCGGCAATTCTGTCATAACTCGCTGGACCAGAAAAAATCAGTACTCGTTAGATCTTAAAAAAAAATTTAATCAAAATAAAATTTGATTTGATGGTAAAATAAGAATGCCTCATATGAAAGAATCGTAAATGCAACAACTTTTCATTGGGACACTCTTCGGTACAATCAATAATCAAGTTATTGGGGGTGGCAGAGATAAATGGAACACCCTGTATATAACTTGAATTTGCTTGTACAATCTGAATCATCATGGATCCCCCTGAACATGATTATTGCCTAGTCAAAGAATGGAGGCAAACAACATTCCACCGTCGATAAACTTCCAAGCACTGCGAAACATTGCAAATAGCATTACATTTCACATCAATTCTATGGTCGTAGCAGTCTAGCAATCGTAGCAATAACGTGTATTGCTAGATCCTTGCGAGCCTACGATAATACCTTCACTGATTGTAAATGGGTTAAATCTACGCGCGAAATGAGCTTTCGATCACCTCGACGATCTTGAAAATTATTTCGCTGTGACAAATGAGAACATTGTTCATGTATATGATTTTATTATTGTATATTCAAATAGTTATAATTGTATAGAATTCTAAATTAGGTACTGATACTTTACATTGGTTTTTATCTGGTGGTTCAAGATAACATCGGTTTCTCTACCTATGTACAAATACAGTGTAATGGATTTGTTATAATAATAATAAAAATAATAATGATAATGAATATTCTATATTACAATATGATCAACCATCATCGGCATTACATTCGACATACAAAGACACAAACTTCTTTTACATACAGAACCCACTAAATTTTCAATTCAGTATCATTTACGCTTCGTCATCTTCTTAAGATTGTTAAACGGTAATATACATCACTGATTAGTTCATTGATAATAAATTGATCTTGATCGGAATAAACCTAATATTGTACAACTTTGGAGGAATGTTCTGATGGCTCAGCACCAATTTAATCGTTTCCCTAAATAATTAATTAGTCCAACTCTGCAATGGCACTTTACATTTTAAATATTTATACGTCTATGCTGTTCACATCCCGCGCCCCTCCTGTCTTTCTACCTGCGCGCGCGCCCGCACCTGTACTTGTTTCGTGTATATATTCATATAAATATATGCACGTATATACATGTGTACATATGTATAGAGATACGCATATATAATCCATGTAAAACCTACCCAATAACAATGCAACAATAACAACGGTGTATGGACCATTTCTCTCCTAATTCGCTTTTTTCTACTTATTTGCCATTCGCCTACTATTTTTGTCTACTAATTCATCCACTTTCGACAATTTGGCGCCCCACATGCGCATGATATTTTGTGCTGGTCATCCTCGATATCGAACTTGTAGTCATATGCCAGCTGGAAAAGGAGGTTTTCTTAATCAGTTTATTCTTTTGAAAATAAAAATCATAAAACAATAAAAAATATGGTTCATTGTTTCAAACCAAATAATTCTCATTCACATTTCAGAACAATTATCGAATACGTATGCTACGTTTAACAAGTGACATTAATTTAAAAGTAATTCAGAAAATCTAAATTCAATTTGTATATACTGAGTTAGGTAAAATGTATGGATTATAAAAAGCACTTACAGAGCATTTCCCTTTAGAAGCTTAGCTAGAGTGCACGCGCACTACCTTCTTTGATTCTAGAGCAGGGACTATTCATATGTATCCAATATCCTTCGCATCGCTGACAAATGCTCTTACCTGACACGTTAGCTATCACGTCGAGTGAAAGCAGTTGATAGTAATACGAATGACATTGAATACATAACACGAGTCAATGCCTTACGACCAAAAAATGTAGGGCATTCGAGTTAGGCTTCTCAAAGGGAACCGTTCGGTAAAATGTATCGAGATCTTATTTCAGAATCTTTTCGTTCACCAATTTTTGGTTACAGCATCGGGAAACTTAAAATTAGTGCCTGATTGCAGCTTGAAAATTGACGTTTCGTTTGCCTTATTTCTGCCTTACTACGGCATATCTCAATCATATAAATCGAGTTTTGTCAAGATAATATTCGAGGCATTGAACTGACTAACAATCATCAGGAGATCAAATTACCAAGAAAATCGAATGTACCATATATAATACACATACCTCTTCTCCACGTGAGATTCTTCGCTTCGCAAAGATTATTATACGGAGGTCACGTTCAACCTCAACAATTTCAGCCACACAATTTGGATTACAGGAGTGATTTATGTATCGGGCGAGTCCGCCACATAACGTCGCATCAACAACTCTCTCCTCATCCAATCGAAACATGTAGATTCCTCGATTCTGTAAACAATTAAAAAAAAAGTTGAATACAAAATTGAATAAGTTCAATCTTGAGATTGGTACACGAATGAACTTCAATGTAATCGCTTCACTCCCATACTTTCAAGACTCTCCGAGTCTTGATAAACTTCAACAACTCGAGAACCTTTTTCCAATCCAATTCAATGCTTGAATCTTTGGTAGTAGCGAAGACGTTGAAATTGCACTCGAGCAGAATATAATACTTTCAAAACATAATAACACACAGGAATATAAAATAAATAGCATTTAACACGAGGAAAATGTTTATTAACGGATACCAAGCACAGATAACGCACCCTGGCCTCGTACTGTTTTTCTCGAGTTTCTGCAAGTTCCGACCGTATGATTTCTCCAATGTACTCAATGACCATCGTGTGTTTCTCCAGATCTCTGGCGGCGTACAATCCAAGTCCTTGGATCTTAGACCTTGCTAAATACACGTTGTTCCGCCATTCTTGTTTCATTTTCTTGTACTGAGAACTTTTTGAGTGTACGAATTGCTTCGAGTATGGACACGCGACTTCGCCAGCAATGGTAGCGGTTGGCACAAAAGCCGCTCGCGCCGACGAGCCGGTGCGTTGAGTATGGGGCCTCTTCCAAGGTAGCTGATTTCTTGGGCGAGCTTCAGTTCTCGCGCTACCCGTTGGATTTATAGCGAGTGGTAGCTCAAGCAGCGGATTTCTTCCGTATTTGAATCTGTAATCGGACAGAGTCTCGATGCCTGGTAAGCTTTCGAGAACTCGAACAACGGCAGGTTCAGTCAGACCAAACAAATCCTCACCAGATACGTATCTGGGAAACAACTGGACGCTGTGAGTTGTTCGCCTAAGTTCGGCTAAAGGTTCCAGAATACGACTCCACACAGCTCGCGGTGTAGCGTCGCGTAGCTCGACATCCTCCTGTGATGGTTCTTGAACTAGCACGCGAAATTCTGGACGACCAGACACGTCATGGATAGAACAGACGTATCGACAGCGTTTATTCGGTCTCCTCATACTCCAATAAAATCTGACGATTTTGTAGCCCACCGGATAAATGTAATTTGGCGTATGAAAATTGGCGAGCTGATGTGGAAGCAGCTGACCCACGTTGAGGAATATCAAACTGCCAACTCTCAGGAGATGATTATGTTCCGAGTGATGCATGACTGCAGCAACTTGCCGGTTCTCATCTCGGTTCACGTAAACGCGCCGATATACTGAGAGAGTCGTCAGTTCGTTGTCCTTTTCATTTTTTTGCACGTGATGCGAACAATATGTGCTCTAAAATATAAGATAACAAATTTAACATAGATGTAACTATATAGTAAGCCAGTGTATAAGTCTATAAAGTCAGTAACTACATAGTGCATATAACGTGCTCGTATTCTGGAAATTTTTTATACTATTTTCATTGATCCCATATTAAATAAGTTCAACGCTACTTCGTACTCAAAGTGCTTCAAGTGAAAGATACATGTGATTATTTGAATGCTTCGCGCAAACTCTATATCCCAATTTAAATAAGGCTAAGAGATCTCCATAATTACTGCCAAGTAAGATTACTTTTTGGGAATTTAAGTTACGGGGATAGTAAAAGTATCAAAGTGAGGATGCAATTCTCCAAAGAACTACAACCTTGGGATCGTGGTAAAACGTATTTTGACCCCAAAGTGAATGAATGCATACCTTGTTTTTATAAAAAACGCAACCATCTTTTACAGCACACCCCAGGTGATAAACGTTAGTGCAACGGTTCTTGAAGCACTTAACAGTGGCTCCTGACTTATCACACACCACACAATTCAGCACTAAGCTGTGTTGTAGTGCCGTGTCTAAATTCATCAGAGCACCGTTGACTGTTTCATACACGTCTTCCGACCAGAGAGCACAGTTCAGATGAACCCACTTATCCACGTCGAAATTGAGCAGCCTTGCCGGTCCGTCCGCAGCACCATCCCCTTGACTCTGACAGAACATACATCGACGACTGTCATCTGGCTTCGCTGGTATAACGGTGACACCCAAGCGAAACAGCATCTATAGAAAGAGAATTAATGCTATTGAAATATTTTCCCAAGTGCAGAGATTCGTTTACATTTAATCTCTACTACGTTTGGTGCGCAAGAACCGTTGATACATTTCATGGTTTTAGCTTATACCTTGAACGATTTACTCAATGCTCTTCTTTCTAATTCGTTCATTTTTTCAATTAAGATACATGTTTTTTGATTGTTAATTCCAGTAGGCAATATAGAAAAATATATTTTCATGACACATATTTTTCACTTTCATGATAAAATCTAAAAACATGACTTGAAACGGAATATTTAGTTAAAATTTTAACAATCAGCGATGATCAAGGAAACTATTATTTAAGCAGTATTTTACAAATATTGTGTTCGTCGAACTTGCTCAATTGTTCAATCAAATCCCGAAAACATAATATGATTTTAGGCATAACACAAGTATCGAATGAATTACAACTGTGATCAAAGTGGAAAAAAAATTATCTTCGACAATACATCATAGATTTACGAGATCATCCAAATAAAGAAGAAAACAGAAAAGTTTTGGAACAGTACGATCAGATCATATTTATCTGGTCACACGAATACTCTATGACGTACGTTGGTCAAAGGAATCTAAGAAACAGAGTATCGATAAATCGACAGAGTCTCTTATATTCGACTGAAATGAAATAAATCAAGCGATATGAATAAAGTAATTACCGCTGTAATTTCTCTATCTGTAGGTTTCTTATATTTGGTCGCAGGTTGAATACCACCTACGGCCCATGTCTTGTATCTAACACCTCTCCAGACTTTTGGTGGCGGGTCGTTTGAATCACTGGGTGTGGATTCATCAGCAGCTGAATGTTTCTTTGCTCGTTTCTCATCGACCATTTCTTCTTTGATATCTAAAAGATCCAAATCCATATCTCGTTCCTTTTTGATCTTAACTTCTGCTTCAATATCCATTGCCTCCATCTTTGCATTTTCCATTCGTTGTACAGACTGTTTTATAATACTCTTTTTATCCAGGATTAATTTCTTTGTCTCATCATCAATTGTTCGCGACTGAGACTTTTGACACAAATGATCGACAATTGCTGCGGCCTGTAAAATTATCAGTGATTCAAGAAAAAAGGTACAAATTGTGATCTTGCTTTTGATGAAAAATTTGAATAGCGGTCGGTCGACAGTTATACCTTTTCCTGACTCGCTGTTGGTGATCTGTGAATCAGAGCGAACTGCATGTAACAAGCTGCCGAACAAAAGCACAGCTCTTCTCCGGGTTCTGATTCTTCTTTGCTGAGGAAAGGCAAGTCAGACACTTTTTTCCGTATCAAACTATTCAGAATGACGACGTCGCAGTGTCGACAGAACTTGGCTGCACCATTCAGAATACTCTGTATATCTATCGGAGCTGCAATTTGAAAAAGACGAACGTGTATAATTAAGTTAAAAATATGTAACTATTTCAGCAGCAAACCAACTTAATATGAAAATTCCATTCAAAATTATAGAGAAAAAATTGGAAAATACCTCCTTCCTTGCCATCCTTGCCCTTAGTCCTGTAGAGTCCCAACTTCTGACTAGGTGGTGTGGTCGTTCGTTCGACGATCTGATAGCCAGTCGGCGTAGGAATATTCAGAATATTCGCCAAGTCCTTAAGGACTCCCATGATGTCATCGGCAGCCTGACTGTTCAGCGTTAAGGTGACCGTCACATTACCGTTGTCCCGCAAAGGCAGTGGCGGAGATTTTCCCATTCTAAAAATTGGGAAATTTCAAGATAATGCAAAATTTCTCAACATCCACTCCAACTTCAAGTTTTTTTATACACTTTTTTTAAAATTGTGTATTACTTTATGATATTATATTGGATTTGCATGTATTCAAGAGTTCTACTTAAAGATGCCTTTTCATGGCAGTGCCAAATGAGCAGCGGCAAATCGGTTTTCTATAAAGTTGCAATAGCAAAAATTGCTCTAATAAATTATTTTCAAGAAAAGATTTCATCAGTTGCTACTAGTTGCTATTGAACTTGAACATGGTTAAACTCTAAATATCTTGCTGCCGTGCCAGTAATATTCTTAACGAAAGCAGATCTATAGTCTTGCTGTAAATGATGAAATGCTGTGAAACTAAATAGAAATTCAATTTGCCGCTGCCATGGAAAGGCACCGCTAGTCTCAAGTAATTACCTCGAAACACCAAAGTTTTCCTTATCCATTTTTGCTGAATTTTTCGCATAGCCTGGATTTGCTCGGATTGGAATAGGTGAGATCAGTGGTATTACTGGAGATGCTCGTTTGAGCCAATCTGATTCTTCATCGGATTCGTCCTCGATGAGTTTTAAGCCCGGAAACCGGTGTACGAATTCAGGAATAACACATTCGGGTGAAGATGAACTGATTATCGTATCAGGCGTATCAACGTCGCGGCTCATACTAAATGAATTGTCTTTCTTATCATCAGCTGCATAATCGAAAACAAAAATGAAGTATAAGTCAAGTATAACATTTTTGTACAATAACAATAATGAACAATTAACCGTAAGGAAACGTACAGTCATCTAATTTTAACGGGGCGAATTCCTGATCATAAAAGCCTCGCTGCGTAGATGGAGCCTGTTGCACAGGAAGTGGTTCCAATTCACCGAATGGCTGAGTATTGTAATGATCTGCGACACCTTGTAGCGTCGCACTGCCATATGAACCGATCAAATCTCCGGTACGTGTATTATAGTCCTTTTGGGTACCGATTTTCGATAGATCTCCGGAACCGAAAATGGGACATACCCCATAGTTTCGACCTAACACAGGCTCAAGCACACTCATTGGTTGAAGTTGTCGCAACTGTGACATCAAATTGTCGACAAAAGTATCGTAGTCCTCGTCGAGTCGTGAAACTTTTCTCGGCCGTTTCTTCTGTGGAGCAGTAACTGCATCCTTACCCTGGCTTTGCCTACGTTTTTGCTGATACTGACGACGCTTTAACTTCTTGAGATCTGAAATGGAAATGAATTCATGGTCCCAAGTGTATTATAGTTACATTTGTCAAATTTTTTTGGGGACAATTTGTATTTTGGTAAACGTTGTTGGTAATTATTTTCGTAATTTTCTTAATGCTAAGAATTCTGAGATTCTAATGGTTTTACTTACCAATTTTATCTTCCGCTGGTCCATCGATAAATTCGTCTTTGGTAGTGAGAAAGTCTTTGGTTTCATTTGTGGGGGTCGGGGTGCCACTGGAAAGTACTTCGTCGATGATCTCTTTCTTAACTTCCACTAAAGGCACAGCAGTGGTTTGTTGCGTAAGAGCACCCTGTGGCAACTGAACTTGATGTCCCATTTGATGAGACACCGGAAGAGGCACTGACGGTTGTATTACATTAATATGTGAACTTTTTTGAGCTATATGAGATACACTGTGCGCCGTTAACATTGAACTCTGGGCTTGTGAGACTTGAGATTGTGATACTGTGACAGGAATTGACTGGGTTACAGGTTGACTGCTAGGAACGCTCTGTAGCGTACCTTGACTGTGTTTAGAAGTTGCGGCACTGATCGATGCTTTGCTTTGAGAAGGTTGAGTCTTTGGTGAGGACGCCTGTACCAATGATGGCTGTTGTTGTTGTTGTTGTTTTTGTGGTTGTTGTTGTTGTTGTTGTTGCTGGTGTTGTTCTTGTTGTTGTTGTTGTTGTTGTTGTTGTTGTTGCTGTTGTTGTTGTTGTTGTGGTTGTTGCTGGTGTTGTTGCTGGTGTTGTTGTTGCTGCTGCTGTTCTTGTTGTTGTTGTTGTTGTTGTTGTTGTTGTTGTGCTTGTTGTTGTTGTAGTTGTTGTTGTTGTTGTTGTTGTTGTAGTAGTTGTTGTTGTTGCTGTTGTTGTTGTTGTTGTTGTTGTTGTTGCTGTTGTTGCTGCTGTTGTTGTTGTTGTTGTTGTTGTTGTTGTTGTTGTTGTTGTTGCTGTTGTTGTTGTTGCTGTTGTTGGTGTTGTTGCTGTTGTTGCGGTTGTTGCTGTTGTTGGTGCTGCTGCTGTGGAGATGGAGTCGGGTTTGGAATTGGAGAATCGGTCCTAGGTCTTATTTGCGCAGATACGATCGTCGGCAGGGAATGTTGTTGTTGAGATGCAAGTGACGTTTCGGTACCAACTGGTTGAATGCTCGATGTTTGCTTAACTGTCATTGTTGATAAGATTCCCTGTTGCTGCGTCGTTTGAGTAACGGACATAGACTTGGACTGTTGAGCTGCAGTCTGTAATTTGGGTGTACATTCAGCGGTATGTTGCTGTGGTGGCAGCTGTGGCAGCACTGAATTTGTTGACGAATTTAACGTTGTTGGTATTTTCTGGTCATCGGCGGTTGGTGGACTCGGGGTTTTACTACGTGGAACTGCATGCGAGACAAACGATGTTTCTCTGTTTAACAGTTGTTTGGGCGTTGTCTTGGTGGGTGGTGCCTCGTGTAGAAGCGGAGGAAGAAGAGACGACGGTGTCGGTGGCACTGGGAGTGCCAGTTGTGCTTCGAGGGATGGAACCAATGGTAAAGTGGGTCCTTGACTGGATTCTACGGACGAAGTTGTAGTCGTGGCACAAGCTGTGTTCTGTAAAAGTTGTTTCAAAAGAACATTGCGAGACTCTTCGATTCTGGACGGATTGTCCGTTGTCTTCATTGTATCAGTTTCAGATCTAGTAGGGGTTTTTTGATCGTTAAGTTGAAGTTTAACCGAAGTTGAATCATCCGCTTCCTTCTTAGTCGTAGCATGTTGAACTAGTCCGTCAAGCTTATTCATTTTGTTGTCAATGGGAAGTGGTCCAGATTGTTGTTTGTAGAGTGTTTGGCCTGAAGTCAGTTGTGTGTGCAACAGAGTCGGGGCTTGCGACAACGTCGACTGTAATATGCTGGTAGTAACGTTGATAGTTGTACTAGAAGGCATCGATGACATGATCGTTCTGCCGCATTGAACTGGTGTACTCAATGCATTCGACGTAACGTTATTTGTAGATCTCCCAGAACTCGACGTTGTGGACGTAACTTGCAGTATAGCCTGAAGATTTTGAGTTGTACGTTGTACACCGGGTGGAATGACCGAGGTAAGCAATTTGTTTGTTTGAGTGAGCGTCGTATTGGCTCTACACGAAGTTATGGTAAGGTTGGCTGAATTAGTACCAGCAAGCATAGCATTCAGCATAGCATTCGACGTAATGGAAATACCAGAATTCGCGCTCGTTCTGGAGACAGCGGACGAGGCCGGTGTACTGACAGTTGTTGCTTGTGTCGATGTAGAACTGGAACTGATCCTAAGAAACTGTTCGCTGGAAGTGGACTTACATACGTTCAAAATAACGCTCGATGAAGAAGCTAGAGTTTCTTTCAATTGAGATATTCTGTTACTAGTATTGTTAGTATTGTTATCAATTTTGGCTGCAGATGTGGTGAGAAGCGGGCCCCCAGATCCGTGATGCCGATGATTCGTAGCCAGCGAGGGGATGCCTTGAGATTTGGACGAAGCATTGCCACTCGTCGTTGTTATCGTACTTGAAATCTTGACGGCTGTTGTAGCTGGTGATACAGCGGATGGATTTGCTTGTTCCGCCGTTGTGTAGCTTTGCGAGTGATTTGTCTGCAACGAGGAGAGTAAAGTTCGAAGCTGATGCGATACCGTGGCTACATTGGAGGTGAGTTCTGTCGGTTTTGATAATGGTGAAAGATGTGGTACGGTCGTGGTGCATTTTTGCAGCTGCGTTACCGCATTGACCGTTATCGGTGTTTCCTGTTGTTGAGCATGCGGACTCTTCAATGGCGATGCATCTATCGGTGGACTAACAGGTGTACGAAGTTTTGGGGATTCTGCCAAAGTCACTTTCTGTGCCTGATCTTCATTTTCTCCATTTCCTTGCTCAAGATCCATCAACGAGTCTTGAAGAATGTTTAAAGGTAGCTCGTTCAACGTTGTGGGTAAAGGATATATCAGACTCGGCTTGTTCGATCTATCTCCTTGCAAGATATCAGCGTTTACCATCTCAGGTTTGGAAGAAATGATGTTGTGCAACATATCCAGAATTTCATCGGACGATTCTTCCATAACATTCTTATTTTCATTCTGATGCCGCAGAGCTGGTTTCCCTACATTTCCTTCGCTGGTAGCTGTGCTATCTATAATTTTCTCAGACACACTTTGGTTTGAGAATGTCGAGTTGGTTTTGGTAAAAGTTGATGTCGATGTAGCCATTACCGCTGAGTTCAGCATAGACATTGATTCACCCAATGGCGTGACGGATATACTTTCATTTGCCGTTGTGATAGCTGGCTCGACATCGTTTTCTAATATATTAACCAAAGATAAATCATCAGTGACGGGTGATGTACGTTTTAGACATGTGTCAGGGTTTTTGTCATCGGGTTGTGCTCTCTTCGAGTTAACAGGTACATCTTCATCTGGATGGTGTATTGCCTTCAACATGCTTTCCAACTCATCTGTAGTATTAAAAGAATCTATTTTCTTTTCATCGCTGCTGTGGGAATCTGTTATCTTCTCATCATGAATTGAAGAATTTACTTTCTTTTCCTCGGCGATGAAACTATCTGTTCTCTTTTCCTTGATGATGAGAGAATTCAATTTATTCTCTTCGGTGACGAGCGAATCAATCTTCTTTTGGTCATTGATAGCGCAATCAATTCTCTTTCGCTCAGGCAGAATGACATTTTTAGCATCAACGGTGTCTTTTTCGCCAGCGCCATTTTCTTTTTTCGCAAAGTTCACTATCGCCGCGTGATTAATATTATGATTTGGTAAATCTGAGTGAACAGACTGAAGTGCTTCGTGCATCTTATTTTGGCTATCTTTTTGAGTGACGCGAATCTTAGAACTCTCTTGTTTGGGCAAGTCGGGGATCGACATCTTCGGCGTAGACAAAGTGACCGAAGTGGGCTGCACACCGAGCGCTAGTGTTGCCGCCCGCGTTTGTTGCTTTGATTTCGATTCGTGCAGATGCTTCAAGTAGTCGCCACTCGTTTCGCAAGACCTTGTTACATTCACTGATTTCCCTGCGGTGAGGAAGGTTTCAAAGCTTTTCGTCGCGTCAACAGCAGCCTGAGTCAAACGAGCAGCAATTTTGGCATCGGCTACGATGCTAGCCATAGTAGAGGGTGATATAGTCTGATTGGGTGTTGCTGATCCTGATGTCTGCACAGCGTTCAAATTATTACAAGCCGTTGGGCAAGTGGTACCTGGTTTGGTTTGATCACCCGATGTCGAGTTTACCGTGCACGTAACAAACGCATTATCAGCGAGCAGATTTGTTGAGTTCAGGGGATAAGAAACTGTCGGTTTCGACACATTGGATATTCCCAAGTTAGCTTGATATACATTAGACGAACGAGTCGAACTTTCCACCGCTTTCCCGGGAAATCTGAATGTTGCGACACTGTTTCGCCCCTGTTCTTGCTGTCGTGATTCAATACTGATGGCATTTTCATCAGTCATCTTCGCCACTGTGGGTGGTTTGGTGCTGTTCATATCAACTTTATCCGGTTCGCTATGACAAGGGTCTTTGATGATGGTGTCCTCGGGAGATTTACTGCTTGGATCGATAATCACAACTTCGGAATCTTCGACGAGGGATACCATAATGTGGTGATCCGGTGATCGCTCGATATACGGTCCCGGCGACGGATCTTCGTTCAATTCCTCCTGGTCAGGAGATTCCGGAGTATCCGTGACCGCAACCAAAGTTTTGCCGGACTGTAATGTTCTCACGATGTTCAACCGCAGTCCTTTCTTATTGCGTGTTTGCCTCGTCTCTAGATCATCGTCGCTGAGCGTGGCATCGTCGGCTGGACCTGACCCA
>OZ018309.1:14338506-14343506 GCA_963969455.1 Arge pagana | reverse complement strand
GGCTTGCTCACCTGCAGAAGCAAGGGTCGTCGATGAGGATGCGGTGGCATAGCTGGTGCGCCAGCATGAACCACGGAGGGCAGCGGTGGTCCTGCCACCGGCACAGGGTGCCCTATGTGAACCGGGGGGCGCACCAAACCCCGCCCACCCGGGCATAGTCCCATCTAGACATGCACCAACACCAATGCATTGCAAACACCCAGGCCAAAACACCATATTACCAGCCAGTACTCTTATATCAAATAAATCACTCGTCTACGCCTACTTATCATGTAATATACATAACGCTGCGTTTGGTTAAAGTGGTAAGACCGGAAGAAAAATGTGGATATATTTGTCTTGACTCGAGTTCGTGTGAGATTTGATTTCATCCCTTGATGTGTGCTGAACAAAAATGAAACTTCAACATTGTTGAGTCACATCCCAAATTAGTATTTACTATATGTATTCCAAATAATGTACACCGACAAGTAAGTAAAGCTCGGTTTCATGATGGTGGAAGTCGTTTTCAAATACGAACCACAGAGAAACCTCAGAGATCTTCCTTCAACTGCCTGAAATTTTATGCTACATGCATATTTTATACTATATCAAATAGCGAAATATTACTAGTAGTATTATTCTTCTTGTTTCTATTCTTACACCAATAGTAAATATAATAGTATCTACATACTAGTATGAATACTAATTTGAGATAAGAGCCACAATTTTACAGATTCACTCGTTTTTAATGGATTTCAATGCTTCTACGTCAAACGGTGTACTGGATTTTAAAGATATCGGTATCGTGGTAATTGGTTTAACCATAAGGTTTAAGCATTTTCATTCTTCCATATGGCATAACGATAAATCATTTTTCTGCGTCCCACAAAATTTTACTATAAAGTAGTCGGACCATTTTCCTCGTAGCGTTGCAATATACTTGCTGACTTTGTTGAAACTACTCGCCGCGGAATTTGCTTTTCTATTGTTATTGGAGGAATTTATGATAATACACATACGAATCGGGTAATGCATAAATCACACGTCGGGAATATTCCAGTTACTGTAGGTATAGTAAACCTTTATGCGATTACCAAAGCGAAGACATGTTAAGAATCAGTAAAAAATGTATCGTTTGTAAGAACTGTATTCGTTTTGATCGTTGTTTAGTTCGGTAAAATTGATGCTATGAAATAAAAGAAAGCTGGTGCATGTAAATACCAGATATAATGCAAAATAATAGGAACAAGTAAAAAAGTGAAGAATATAACTCAAACTTTTTCTATCAACTTGAGAGGTCGAACAACTTTTTTACGGCAAGTTCGTTTGTTACAAAACGTGGACCGGATTAACACGTTATTCAATCTCAATTCATTTTTCTAAATACGCGAGCCTTATTGAAAATGTACACATTTTTCTAATTTCACATGCATTATGGATATATCGGACAACGTTACATTTGTTTGTTTGCAATTGACGCAGTTGAAAAATAATTTTCCATGTTAATGATCGAATATTGTCAAACGTGCAACGTTGTTAAAGCACTTACAATAGTTATCAGTCTGTTACATGTCTCATACATGATCGATCGATACAGAAATTATTAAGAAAACTTCGCGAACTTCAAAATTGTCTTCAAGAAATCATGTGAGATTCTGAGATTTCTATAGCTGAATAATACGTGTTTCAGATTTTCAGCAACATTTCCAGAAACATCTACAATTAAGAGGATTTATGCATGGACAAATTTGATAGAAACAGAAAATATTGTGTTCGCAATGAAGTAATACACCATATTCGTTAATTCAGCCATCGCTATGATATTCACAGATTTTGTAGAAGTTTGCGAAAGTTTAAATAATGAAAAAATAAGACAACGAAATACTAAGAAAGTGACTTATGAAAGTAGCTTGTGCTGTGAAATTCATTGTTCTTATGAATACCTGATAACATATTACATCATGAATATGATGGCTATGAAAACCAAACGTGACTTTAGAGATTAAATGTAAAAATTGATGATGGTTAGCGTGAATCCTACTGACAAGGAAACCTTGCGAACCCGAACTCACCGATTTCAATGATTTTGATATATGTTGTAGAACATCGAAAAATAAGAGACACGTATTTTTTTATACGTGCTCTTAAGCCCATTTAGGGGTGAAATCTACCCTCAAAGCTCACCCTCAAAAAGTCTTTTTTCGAAATATCTCTGCTTCTAATTGGTATTTCGCGACGGAACAAAATGGAAAATGCTCTTTGCGGCAAGGCGGAGCTACTAGACATTGTTATGCCCACGAGGGTTGCAACCCCTATTTTTTATACCGGAAAAACCACATTTTTCGAAGATATTTTCGTTGTACTGATTCGAATATTGACTTGAAAATTGAAAAGTAAATATTCTGAGTTGTGAAATGAAGTAAATAAGTTGACGTGTTCGAGGATTTCGCGTTAACCCTCCCCAAACACGGTTACTACCCCTTCAGACATTGGTCATCTGCAATAATGAAGAAAATGTTTTTCTCAAGAGAAATACGAATAAGATATGAATTGAGATATCGAATATCTTATATTTAAAGTCATTTATCACGAGGCAATAATTTCTTCATAAAATGAATCATCTTGGTCAAGATAAACTATGATTCGCGAGTGATTTTTTATTCCATCAATTCGTCTTTTCGTCCGATAATTTTTTACGATACTGCTTATCAGTTTCGATTATTCGTTTCGTTACTCATCGGTCGGGTATATATGTCGTAAAACTCCATGCTCGGGAATAAGTGTAGTCTTTTAGAAGCATTGAGTAGGTTTGTTCCTCCATCCGGACTCAACAATGAGAATCAATCCTTTGACTGTTATACATTTATTATCCGCGTTTTTTCAAAATATTCAAATACAAGATGGAACGGCCAATCATAGAGAAATGGAGTTAGCAGAATCGATTAAAGATATACTGTTAAGTGCCACAAATGATTTTAATGACGTAGATATGATTATCGAAGAGACATTACATTTTCAAGAACAGTACAAAGATCACGCAGCAAAAATAGTTGAAGATACAATACAGCATCATTTTCCTGATCCTGTTGAAGCACCAACAAATCATTGTACAGATGATGAAGAAGAAGTGAGTTTTGACTATAAACAGAGAGCACTGGATTATTGGAGAAGTGGGAAAAATAAAAACTTGAAAATCGAAACTGTACAAAGAAGATTCAGAAAAGTCAAATCTAAAACTCAACTACATCGTTGGGCTAACAAGATAAATAAGGGTGGTACCTACAGGGAAAAAATTGCACGAATTTGTCAACATGTATTAGATAATTTCAATGCTGCTCTTGAAGGTGGTTCAATTATTCATGATCGAGATTTACGGCGATGGGCTTTGCACGCTCAAAAAGAAATTGGCTCTGAAGATTTCAGATTCAAGGCTTCTGAAAGTTGGCTTTTGAAGTTTAAAAAAGCCCATCGAATAGTATCAAGAAAAATAAATAAATTTGTCACTAGAAAAACTTTGGACAGTGAGTCAGAACTCAAAAGTAAAGCAAATCAGTTTGTAACTGACATTAAAACAACTATACCTATAATTGGAGTTGAGAATTTATATAATTCAGATCAAAGTGGATTCCAATTGGAAATGCACTCTGGAAGAACGTTAGCTGTTGAAGGAGAGAAGCAAGTGCAATGTTTAGTACAGTCAGTTTCGTCGACAACTCACAGTTATACCATTCAACCACTTATATCAGCTACAGGAAAACTCCTATCACCTCTTTTTCTGGTGTTAAAGGAGCCAAGTGGTCGATTCGGCCCTATCGTACAAACAACATTATTCCGTGCAGATAATGTACATGCGGAGGCATCTACATCTGGAAAGTTAACTACAAGTAAGCACACTCACAATAATTATTATCACCAAACTATGATTAATTGAATGATTTTATAAGAATATCTTGTAATTTCAGACCTTTTTAAGATTTGGTTAGAACAAGTATTTTATCCGAATGTGGGTCATCACTCTGTATTGTTACTTGATTCATGGAGTGGACACTGCGATGCAGTAATACAGGAAACAATGCCGGAAAACAAAATAATAACTATAAAAAAAATACCAACCGGTACAACAGGAAAAATACAACCACTTGATGTGTTTGGGTTTCGCATATGGAAAAATTATGTTCGACGTATTTCTGATAATGTAATTTTAATGAATTACGATTTAAATCTGCATTTGAGGAATAACATTATCAAACTCCAATCTTTAGCCCACAATCAGCTATCTTCACCACGATATGAAAATCTTTTTAAATATTCCTGGTACAAAAGTGGTTATATTGATGAAAAACCACAGGAATTCGTTAATCCCGTAGATTTTAGTTTCGGGGATTCGTGCGACATACGATGCGGAATAAGCGGATGTGAGAATATTGCTATGATACGATGCGGCTGGTGTAAGAAATCATTATGTTTCAAACATTTCTATGAAGATTACCATTATTGTCATGAATTTATAGAATAATACACTTTCAATTAAGAATTTGAAAAATATTCATTCGCAATAGAATTAGTTCTAGTTTTTTGTATTGAAGTTTTCTGGGTCAGTACATGTGCAGCTGAACCTGATTTCCATAATTGTTGAAATAAAAAATCAAAAATGAGACCTGTGAGCACTTTACTTTGAAAAAACCAAATTGATTTCGAATATTTGAGTATTTTTATATGTACATAATATGAATACGATTTTCCGAAGTTGATAACTTCTGATTACCACGAACAGCATTCTGTACAATGATTCGTTGGTGCTTCAACAGAATCAGGAAAATGATGCTGTATTGTATCTTCAACTATTTTTGCTGCGTGATCTTTGTACTGTTCTTGAAAATGTAATGTCTCTTCGATAATCATATCTACGTCATTGAAATCATTTGTGGCACTTAACAGTATATCTTTAATCGATTCTGCTAACTCCATTTCTCTATGATTGGCCGTTCCATCTTGTATTTGAATATTTTGAAAAAACG